>LR139570.1:15162-31243 GCA_900659605.1 Tisbe holothuriae | reverse complement strand
TCCAGGATGGAGTTCCTCGACAGCTTCCGCAAGCTCATCCTACTCACGCCCAGATCCAGCAAGAAGAAGCGGCCGCACCTCGAGCTCGACCCGGACATGGCAAAGGACATCAAGGTGGACTCGGCACAGAGGGGAGCGGCCCTGACCCTGACAGGAGACCCCTTCGGCGCGTCCAGACACCGGCGCTCCCTTCGGAGCAGGTGGAGTCTGGGAAGCGCCGCGGCGAGCATGCTCTCGAGGACCAAGACGGAGGATAAAAGAATTAGAAGCAACCCGGCCGAGAAAGGAGTCCCCCGACCCACAAGAAGGGATCCTCTGGGAGAGGGGAGTTCGTCCATTGCGGAGGTCTCCTCGATGGCGTCGTCCTCGCTCGAGTGGACGTCGCACTACGAGCCCATCCAGCCCCAAAGGGCAGAATCGATGAGGAGATCAGCAGACCGAGGTCGGGCAGATCAAACAGACCGGCAGAGAGGTAGGAAAACTAAATGAAACGACGTTTTATTACTAGAGAAGCAAAGTCGAGCCAGCCTCAAAGACTCAGACTTTGGTACAGACTGGCGGATGCATTTCTGGAAAAAGGGCTCCAAAGGGATAGAGAGAGAAATGGAGGAAGAAGAGAGAGAAAGAAAGCACGAGTTAGAAAAGAGACGCGGTCGGATAAAGTCTTTAGCAATGCAGTTATGGCTCATAGAAGGAAGAAGAGGAAGAAGAAGAAACAGCTTCTGAAGCTGGCAAAAATATATAAAGGAGCAGCAGCTTAGAGAGAGAGGCCCTCAATGCTTACATGCTATAACCGGGTATAAAAAGTCGATTTTGCCTTTCTTCTTGTTTTTACCGATCACGCAAAGGTTAAGAAAAAAACTGCTCTCTTTTTTAAAGTAAAAACAAATCTGGGAACTAACTTGTCAGAATGTAAAAAAAAGACTTTCTTTGATATCAGCAGATACCGATTTTGCTGAAAATTGTCCATAAACACCCGATGGTGACAAGCTCGTTCTCAGCTTCCAATTCCAGGTCTCCATTTCCAACTCTTTTTCTTCTTTCTTCTTCTCTTCTTTCCCATGCGAGTCTCTCTCTCTCTATCTCTGCCGGCTCCGTTTCAAACGCCTGGACAAGGCTCGGATTGTTTGCGGATCGTGTAAACTCTTGCCTGGCTTCTTCCCATTTCCCCCTTTCGTTTTTCCTTCCTGCCTTCGATTTGATGCTGGATTGAAATTCTGTTTACGAGGCGCCGCCAGTTGGAGAAAGAGGTCGACGGATCTGTTTCTCAAGCAATGTGTGTGATATCAGTGGCAGCCGCGATAACTCAAAAGTTGGAAAAGGAAACAAGTTGTTCTGACGTAAAATACGAGCTTGTAACGGAGCGTAAACTGTGCAAATGTATTGGCCGAATTAATGTTGCTCAGACTCCATTAGCTCTCTCTCTCTCTTCTCTTTCCCTAAACTCGTCGGCAATCACACGCTCTGTGTGCACCCATGATGCATGGAATAATGCAGGAAGAGCAGCAAGGTGTTTGCTAGATGTTGGGGGAAGTAAACATGCGAGAGTTCGAGGAGTGGAGCCAGCCAGCAACGACGGCGTCGACTAATTACTTTTTCCCTTTCGTTTACATCAGATGATGATGATGAGTAAGACCTATTTATGCATGATTTCCTGCCAGAAATAAACACGGACGAAACAGAAGAGCAAGCTTTCGAGAGGGGATTAGTTCCGCTAAATATGCACGCATTGAACTTTTGGTCCTTGTGTAAACAGCCTTTGGGAGCTGGAACCTGTTTTGTTCTCGTGCATGCTTCGTTTCGCTTTTAAAAGGCTTCTTCCTTTCTTCGCTCTTCCAACTCCGTGAGCTTTAAAGAATAATCCGAGCACAAGCAAGTACATGATTCAGATATGCTTTCAGATAAGGAGAAGAAAGAAACTTGCTCTCCTGGTTGGAATGACGATCAATAGACGAACTTTCGTGTAAAAAGAGAATAACAAAGAGACATTTTTCCCACTGCAGTTGTCGAGACCTCTAAAGTGGATTTAAAATGAGAAAGTTATGCGACTACAAGTTTGAAGGGGAGTTAAAATATGCAAGGGTGCGCCCGCAAAATAATATCCATGCTAAGAACACGAACATGACTTTCCCCGAAGATTTTGTTTCTTTCTCCCTTGCCCCGTCTCCATATTTTATTGGTGCTTTCTTGCATAATAGCCTTTTCCTTCCTCCTTCTCATCTCCCTTTGACAGGACTTAAGAATATTAATCCATGAGTCATGTTTTGTCCTCCTCATCTTTATGACGCTGCCATTAAACACGAGCTTACCCACCCAACTACTTCCTTATCACCCTTTTTCGTTGACATAACCCTTTTTCTCCGTCATTTACAGGCAACGATGACCTTCACAGTCTCCTGGAGGACGGAGGCTCTGCCTCGCGGTGCTCCTCCAGGCTCCTCATGCAGTCGCCACTGTCGCCTTCAATGGACACATGCTGCCCGACGTGTCTGCGCGCATACGACTCATCCCGACATCGCAAGCTCATCGACAGCCGGTGCAACCATGCCAGGTGTTATGAATGCCTCTTCAGGGAGGATGAGTGCAGGATGTGTGCGAGGCTGGAGATAGGCGGTGGCCGACAGCATCACGGCAGCCCAGGCAGATCATCTGTCCGAGGCCGGGAGTCGGGATTCCAGTCTTACGCTCCCAGCGTCGTCAGCATCAACTCCGCTCTCCCCATGGACGACCTGCAGAGTCAATACTCGTTCTCGATGGCGTCTGAGGCGTCTGATGTGGGCTCCGAGGCGATGCTGAGCAGGAACGATCTGAAGAGAAGATCTCTTTGCTCCATGCGGACTCCAAGCTCCCTGGGGAGTCGCCGGTCTCTTGCTCGGAGGTCAGTCTTCCTCCCTTCAGTTTCGAGAGTGCATGAAATGACTGCCATTCGAGAAAGCAGTGGAGGTAAGTGGGGAAGAGGTCCTTTAGAGAGCAAACACTGTTTTAATCTCGTTTTTCTTCTTTAGCTCATGGATGTAACGAGTCTTCTGTTTACTTCCCTCATCCCGGCTCCCCTCCCTCTCCCGCTCCCTCATCCCTGGCAAGCGGCTCTTCCCGCTTTGCGCATTCTTCCCCCAAATCAGCCCTCCCCTCCAACTCTTTTGTCGGCCGCAAATGGCTTTTCAAAGGAATTCTCGATCATCTTTCAACGGAGCTGCCAACCAACGGGGGAGTTATCCTCACGGGCAAACCAGGCACGGGAAAGACTAGCGTCATCAGGCAGATAGAGCGGGGTAACAACAACATTTGCACAAAGATACTTGCCAAATATTCAAATTGAAATATCATTTCAGGCGGCTACTCGGGAATATCCTACTTAAGGGGCCTCTCCACAAAGGTTCTCTCGGTGCACTACCTGAGCGTGGGCGATGAAAACTCCTGCCTCATCCACAGCTTCGTATCCAGCTGCATCCGACAGTTGAGGGGCAGCAGCACGTTCAACGCATACGACGCGCTCCTCTCCTCCGACGAGAGCCTTCGGAAGCTCACCTCCCCGGAGGCTGTGGCCCGTCGGCCTGCCAAGGCTTTCCAGGAGGGCGTTCTGAAGCCGCTGCAGCAACTGCGGTCGCAAGGCAAGATCCTGCTGAGCTTCTGTCTCATTCTGGTGGATGGTCTTTGCGAGGGCGAGCAGCACCGCACCAACCGGGGAGACACGCTGGCTTCGTTTCTCGAGTCTCTCGTGGGCGAGATGCCCCCATGGGTGAAATTGGTGTGCACGCTGCGAACGGAGCTGGCTGAGCACGTGGGAAAGCGACTTCCTTTCCAGAGACACTGGTAAGGAAAAGAAACAACTAACCGAAAAAGACTTAATGAAGCAAGCACGCTGTGCTCGTTCGTAATAGGCCTTTCTCTATTTCTCTCACAATTTCTCCCTTGTTCGTTGAGTGAATTTAGTGAAAAGGAGAAAGCCGGCCATGAAAGAATGAGACAGTTTTATGAGGAGAGCACCAGCAATAAATCTCCCTAGGGATTCTGGCTGCTTTTCAACCCATTTCTCTGCATCCGTTTAATTTACTTTCATTTTGTCTCCTAGCCTTGATGACTTGGGCTTCGACGAGCGCCTTTCAAAAGACATGAAGGACTTCCTCGCAATGCGTCTGTCCTCCTCCCGCGCCAATTTCTTCCCCTCTGAGCAGTGGCGCTTCTTTGGCGAGGAGAATCCCGTCGATGTCCTCGTAGAGCACGTCACACGAAGGGCGGCTGGAAACTTCCTCTATGCCAAGATGACCATGGACTTGCTAGAGCGGGGGAAGCTCGTGCTCAAGTCTGCCAGTTTCAGTGTGCTGCCACAATCTCTGGCTGAGATCTTTTCTCTGGAGATGAACCTTCTTTTCCCAACGAGGCAGGCCTTTGAGGCTGCCAGGAGACTCTTCTCCATCTGCCTGGCCTCACTGAGGCCGTTGACTATGCAAGAGCTGGGCCAGTGCTTTCGACGGGAGGGTGACACGGAACGAAACTTTCTAGCGGTTTATGACCCTGTGGCCAAGTTCTTGCCGAGGAACGGTGCCGACCAGAAGGTTACATTCTTCCATCCTTCGTTCCGAGACTGGCTTTTGGGGAAACAGGCTGTGGAGAGCAACAAGTTTGCATGTGATGCTCGTGATGGACACACTGCGCTCGCCATGCACCTCTCCGGAAAGCGGTCGGATCAAGGACTGGACGCCGAGGACACGCTTGACCTCGCATACCATGTGCTTAAGGCTCAGCTTGTGATGACCCGTGAGGAGGGCAGCGCTCTCTCGCCCAAGGAGCTTCAGGCAGTCTGGTTGGCGACCTGTTCAAAGGACGTAACCGCAGCTATCCGGTGCGAGAGGAATCTGGTCTCTCCAGATAGCGTTGTGTCGCGCCTTCTCCTCCTGGCTGGGGCCGATGCCAGAGCAAAATGTCGGCCAGATCCTCACAGCGTGTTCGAGACGACGCTATTGCACCGCTTCTGTGAGGACGGCGACCTGGCCATGGCGCGCCTTTTGCTCGAGTTTGGCGCTGACTCGAACAGCACGGATTCGGAGGGGAACACGCCGCTGATGCTAGCGGCAGCCAGCGGCCACGCCGAAGTTGTGCAAACTCTTCTGGACGAGTTCAAAGCGGGCGTTAACTGTAGCAACAACCTGGGTGCGACGGCAGTGTCTCTAGGTAAATATTTTTATATTAAGAAATTCTGGCCTTGCTTTAATTTATAGCTCTTTTACATTTTTCCTCAGCGGCCAGCCATGGAAGTCTCGAATGCCTGCAAAAGCTACTCTCTGTTAATTGGCCCCTCCGAGGCGGCTTCTCCAAGGCCGACGCCGTTCAAGAGGCTCTCGTCTCGGAAAAGCTTTCCCTCGATGCATACAAAATTCTGCTCTCCTCCGAGCATGGGAATGGCGACATCAACCTAACCGCTCCCGTCTCGGATCGGAAGCCCCTCGTTTGTGTCATCAACAGTGGCAACATTGCACTTTGTAGAGCGCTACTGACCTCCCACGGAGCGGAGCTGTCTTCTGTATCGTCACCGCTACAGATTGCGATCAGTAATGGACACTGGAGCATGGTGGAGCTTCTATTGCAGTTCGGATGTACAGCGAGTGAACGGGATAACCAAGGGCGACCGGCACTATCCGCCGCTGCTGCGCTGGGAGAGGTCGCCATCATGGAGCTGCTGCTTCTCAAGGGCGCCGAGGTGAACGCACGCGATGGCGGCGGGATGACGGCGCTGTCCTGGGCGTGCGTCAAGAGCAAGCTGGATTCGGTGCGGTTCCTCTTAAAACAGCCGCTCGTGGACGTGCGCGCGCTCGACTCTTGCCGTCGCAGTTGTCTCCACCATGCGGCCATGATGGGGTCGGAGCTGGTGGTGGGCGCGCTTTTGGACGCCAAGGTGGACATTGAGGGCGAGGACAGGAACGGGATCAGGCCTATTGACCAGGCGATCAACTACGGCAACCGACAGACTGTGGTGTGCTTGCTGCGCAAGGGGGCAAAACTGGGGCCAACTACATGGGCAATGGCGAAGGGAAAGCCCGTTATATTGTAAGCATGATTTATAATCCCTTTTCATAATACTTTCGTCAATGCTGCTTTTTTTAGGTTAACACTTCTGAATAAACTTCTCGAGGACGGCAACACCCTCTACCAGAAGGGACGCTACCAAGATGCCCAGCAACGCTATGAGTACGCGCTCAAGCGCCTTCCCGACGCCAGCTCGCTCGTCCAGCACCGGCACACCGCCGTCTTCTTCCGTCTCAGGAGCCACCTTCTACTCAATCTGTCGAGGACGCTCCGGAGAGTGGGCCAGTTTGCCGCTGCTGTCGCCAGGGCCAGCCAGGCACTGGACTTGGGCGGCACTCCTGGGTCCAACCCGTCCTATGAAGCATTGTGGGCTCGTGCCAAGGCTCTGAGTGACCTTGGATCTCTCTCGGAGGCTCTGACCGACGTGAGAGAAGCCATTAAAGTGTGTCCGTCCAACATGGAGCTTCACCGATTTGCTGTCACTCTGAAGACGGCTCTTGAGGCAGGAGAAGGGGAAAGTGTCAAAAGTGCTGAACAAGCGGGAAATAATGTGATAGGAAAGACTGAGCTAATTAGGTCAGAAAAGGAGGAGAATGAGAAAGGACACTAGTCAATTAATATTATACCCGCAGTATTTCGGCAAAGAATATGCCAAAGACTCGATCTCTACTCGACATATATTAAAACTCCGTCAGATTGTTTACTAATTAAAAGTTGTATTTAATTATCCATTCAAACTGTACAAATGCAACCTTACGGTAAGTGTATTAAAGAATGGAAGGTAGTTTTATGTTGGATAATAGTGTGTTGAAACTAGAGTTAAAAACTGTTTTGGGGGGAAAATGATTAATAAACGTGTGGTAATATCGAAAAATAAACCATGCGTCCTTTATTCCGTCTTTTTCCAATGTGGAAAGCTTGCGAAAATGACCTTATCCGCGAGTTCTTTGCCTTTTCAAATTCCGTTATTTGTAACATGATAATTTAAGTCTTTCTTTCTCGTTCCATAATCGTACTCCTCTAATTTTATTTACAACAGTCTTGTACATTTTTAATCCAAAAATTCGTACTCTTGGTCCAAACAATGGCCCTATTATTTTCCTTGCCAAGATATACAAAATACATGTGAGTGATTCACACAACGAAGAAAAAATCCTGGTAAAATATTCTTCCCTTCGCTGACATATCTATTAGTCTAACTTCTTTTTTATCATTGCGGACTTCTTGTGTTTTAGTTACTGTTTCCTGTCTATTTTTATGCTCTCTTGTGTTAGTCACTTACCAGGCATTTGGACAATTCTTTTAACATTAATGACTGCTTAAAATGAGTATAACATTTACAGTTTCTTATTAAATTATGTTATACATGTACTATAATTTTGGTATCTCAAAGAAAAAAGTCACGACGTTACTCAATTTCCCGGTAAATTGTAATAAAAATGTAAAGCATTACTTTAGCATTACTCTAAATGCCTATCACGTTGACAAAACAGTCATAAATTGTCGCCGTAATTGAATTAGAATATCTCCACTTTCCAAGGGCATTGATTTACTTCTCCTCCGTGGATGGATGGCTTGGCGGAACTGGAACGAAAATAATATTGTCAACTCAACCCACAAAACCGAGTCATAAAAGCGCCGAAAAGGGGTTGTTACATAGGCAGAGTCATCCTCCGAATATATCATGCAAGGTTATCTCCAGCTTCGAACGGGCAAAAAGGTACCAAATATAAATACTAACTGGACAACGCAAAAAATCTCGTTTTCTGTAGCTGCTCCATTGTACGTGGCAGAAGCGCTACTTTCTTCTCGATGACCGCCGCGCTCTGTTCGTCTTCTCCTCCGAGGAGGACGCCAACGCGCCCAACCCAATGGACGGCATCAGAGGCTGCTACGAGGTCGATGAGATGGCCTCCGTGGCGGTGGCGGACGGCAACGAGCATGTGCTGGAGATCGTGACGAAGCAAAGTCAGCACATTGTCTTGGTTCGTTGGCATACGGAGATGTTATCCTAACTGTTTTCTACAATGCTCCTAATCTTGCAGAAGAGCTCTGACAAGAAGGTGGTGACGGAATGGAAGAACTGCATCATGAAGTGGAAGCAGCAGCAGAAGCCACCGATGGGATATCAAGCAAAGAACCGGAGTTACCAAAACCAAGACTCCATTGATGTAACTTCCCATTTATACATTACTATGTGGTACATTTATTTATTGCATTTTCTGAATAGTTTCCCAGTCCTCGAGACGGCCGCACCTTCTCCATAACATCATCGGCGTCCACTCATACAGCATACAGGCCAGGACTCCAAGCCAGAGCCCTTCGTAATGTTATACACTTGATCTAGTTGAAGTCGTTTTTATCAAAAATCACTTCTTAATACCAGACGCAAGTAGCCGCAAATCCGTGTCTATGAGCAACCTTGACCACCCCGCCTTCCCCCGTATCGAGGTCGGACCGCCTTCCGAGACGTCCTCCATCGGCCGATGCTCCATGATCAGCAACGACAGCACCACCGGGGCGGGCAGTAGCAGCCGCCCGGGGTCAAGGGCGTCGAGAGTGTCCAGGGTAAGCTCCAGGGCGTCCGGGAGGTCCAACCTCACGGGCAAGATGTGGCGACCGGCGTTGCCAATCAACTCGCAGCACTTGCTGGTCATGCAGCAGAGCAGAGGGTAGATACGAGACTATACACGTGAAGGAGCGGCGAATGTAATTTTCTTTTACTCTCTCAGTCGGGTTGACAATATTGATGCCGCCTCTGATAGCCACGGTCAAGGGTTGGTGCAGTTACAGCATGCGGCTCACAGCGGAGAAGGCTTGACAGACAAGGATGGGGATCCAGAGGAGCTGGAGAATGGGTGTGCCAGCAATGATGAAGGGAGGAGCAGTGCAGAGAAGGAGGACCAGCTTCTCAAAGAGGTAAGATTATTAGCTACACGAGCAGTATATCTTTCCTCGTACGTTCAATGCGCGTTAAATATGTGGTTTAAATTTGTCGTACGTGCCGGAATTCGAGGTCTTTCCTTCTTCTTCTTCTTCTTCTTCTTCTTCTTCTTCTTCTTCTTTCGTGGTGTCAACCGCCAAGATTCTTCTTCTCCTTCTCCGCCTCCACCATTAGTGTAACATATGCTTACGATTAAGATCACAATTCACACAACAGACAGAAAAAAGCATCGCTGCCGTTTTCTTGCCGTTTTTGCTCACCTTAATATCATTATCAAATGAAGGACAATTTGGAGAGAGAGAAAAAGAAACAAACGCGCTGACGTAGCCAACCAAACCTCAGTGAGGCCTTGAGAATTAGCTTGGAAAAGAAGAATAAGGAACAGTATTAAGTTGTAGTAGGGTTATTAATGACCCGACTTTGACGTTTTTTCTTCTTCGCAAAAATGATACGATTTATCTTGTTATTTTAAAACATGTTAAAGCTGCATGCTCCGAATTAAAACGTTGCCTTCAGCAATAAAACGAACATTGAATCCTTGTGAAAACAATGCTAATAATGCACTTTCACGTTGTCTTAAAAGAATTAGTCCTTGTCTTCGTATTCTTAAGTGGTGTAATTATGGCACTTACTTCGTTTGCATGCATGCAGATGGAAATTATTCTTTCGTGGGCAATGCACCTCGTAAATATGTCACGATTTCAATGATTTACTGCCAGAGAAAACAATTTCTCCCACTGTCCATTTAAATTAGCACACACACACAAAAGGAGAGAAATTTCCTCTCCAGCCCTTTTGTTATTTTTACGACGTGCCACACAACAAAAAGCTCTTCTGCATCTCCTTGCAAGACATTTTTTCATTTGTGGCCAATTAGAATAATTGTCCAAGGTAGGAGAAGAAATAACGCTGATAACACTGTGCAAATGCGGGCTTTAATTTTATTCCCCTTCGAAATGGATTGGTTCCGGTCATGGTAAAAAATGTATCATTGATTCACACTCGATATGACGGAAGCAAATGCAGCACAGAGTTTAGATTAGCAGTGCAAAATTATATTCTACTCTAATTAGTAGATATTTGCCATGTGCATCCAATTCCACTATTGGTTTCTTTCTCCGTGAAGGTTTTCGCATTTTACGACGAATTAGCCAAATCTGACTGTGCAAAAATTGGCTAAAAATGCAGGTCCACAAAAAGCGCCTCTTGGTCTCCTAACCAGGCTTAAATATTTAAACAATGGCGGACAGATGAGAATGCTTCGTATATCATACGTACGAAAAATGCAGTTTGATCTTGACAAAAGGATTTGTGTCATCCTTGACAGCACTTGGACTCTAATTGCCACTTCTAGCTTATTCTTGGTGGCAGTGGTGGTGACATGAACGAAGAAGCTAGAATGCAACGTCTAATTAGACGATTCGTCTAAAGCTAAACGCTACTCTTCAATTTTTCAGGAAATTTCCCGGGCGGTCATCACCAGTAATCTCCCGCCCATGGGCGCTGCTGTAGGTGGAAGTGACAAACGGCCTCCCAAGGGAAAGAAAGAGAAAAAGAAGAAGGAAAAGAAGCGACAAATTGAGCCACAACAACAACAACAACAGCCTGTGCTGCTGAGAATGAAGTCTGAGATATGCAGCACTCTCAGGCGAATGTCCGTCAGCAGCTCCAAAAGGGAAAAGTCAAAGTCTGGCGATGACGCCGTCCTTGTCAAGGAAAAGATGAAGGAGGAGGACAACACTCCGTTAAGACCGCCATCGTCTAAAGAGCACAATACCGAGGTCAAGTTTGCACGCTTCCAGAAGGAACTGGAGAAGATCGTCGTAGTGGCGTCGCAGCAAGAGGCGCTCAGTCCAACGGGAAGCGGGAAACCGCCAATATTCCCGGTAGAGGAAAAGTTGGACAAACTGGTTGTGGAGAGAAATCCTAAGCTGAGCGCCAGGGAGAAGAGCCTCTCCGCTGAGAGGGTGAGTCCCTGTCTCAGGAGAAAGGAATCCTTCAAGGACAGGGTCAAGTCAATCCCAAGGAGGATTCTGGAGAGGACCGGAAGCTGGGGTAATAATGGATCCAGCTCAGCGCCAGCCTCTCCTGATGATGTAAAGGCCATTTCTTCGGCCAAGGCCAAACGTCAGACTATGATGAAGAATCAACCTTCGCTGAAGCTGGCTCAAGACGGCGACGAGCTGAGGTCCAAGCTGCTCAAGTGGAAGGTGTCTGCAGACACAGACATGAGCCCTATTAACGTTACATCACCTGGAGGGGGATTCGAGGGGAAACCGCCGCCACTGCCGGACAAGTCAACGAGGTTCAAACAAAGGCAGCTTCGAGCGCTTTTGGCGGGAAGTTTAAATCCACCGCCAGAGTTGAGTAAAAAGTGGAAGAAGAAGGACATTGTGGGGATGCTTGACCTTGTCACCATGCAACTGAAGGTGGAAGAAAGGTAAAGATCAACGACATGTTCTGCATAATGTTATTCGTTATATGCAATTTTAGGTCTAAAAAGGTGGACCGTGAAGAGCTGAACAAGTTCTATGACGTTCCCAGGAAATATGAGCAGTCTCCACCGGTCCAGAGCTTTGACTTTGACCCAGATGTTCTACTTAGGAGGAAGACAAGAGGCCTGCCAGCATAGACCGGAAAAGGGCCTTGCTTTGCCACTTAGCTTTTCAATGCTTTTATGACTACATAACACTTAAGCTCTTTTCGAATATAAAAGATTTTTCGCACAATTCCAGCGGGCTCATATAAATGTTACATTGATGGCAGACACATTTTCATGTTCTCTTAATTAGCAGCTACACGGTTGTAATCCTGTTGTGTTTCTTCTTCTCCTTCCAAAGGGGTGTCTCTGGTGTACTTTCTTCTTCTTCTTTATGCGTCGTCCACTCGGGTTCGGTCGGAAGGAACAAAGACGTCAGTTTTAAAGACGTGCGACCGCGGCGCTGTCACGCCCGTGTGACGCTCGGCATACATGAGGGAGGCTGGACATTCATGAGTTAAAACAGAAGAACACGCTGTCGTTTCTACCCACCTATGCGATATAGAATTCATCATCCACGACAGAGATCTTCTAAACTGTCCTGACATTCTCACAAATCTTTGCAAGTGTCCCTGAAAAGTCATTAAATTAAATAAAAAGAAGTCTCTGCTACACATAACTAACCATTTCGACCCTTTCGTTCAAGCGTCGTTTAAATTAATTAACATGACTAATGAAGGAATATTGTCATGATGATGGGACTAATAAAGCTATTAAGGAAAAGGAGGCTCGGTATGATTACTATAATTAGCCTTTGTACGGCATGAAATAGTTGTTGTTCTGCATACGTGACCACAAAACATTCAATTAGTGTCATTAGAGTATCTAATCTTTTCATTTGGAGATTACAATTGTTGCATTTTATGTGAAAGTGTGTATGTTGATCAGTCATGATACAAGGTCGGTCATAGTGCATCAAAACGGTTTGTCAATGAACACATAAAGCGATGTCGGAGACAATAAAGATTGGAAAGTGTCCCGGAGCGTCTTGGCTAAGAACACATTTGACACTCTAATGCGGTTTTCATTTCCCGAATTGGAACATTCCATCACAATCAAAGTCCACCTTGAACGTGATCTTGGCACGAATAACGACAGCAACATCAGTGTATGTTTATTCCAATCGTTTCAATGATTGTCTTTATTTGTCATCGTTAATTGTTCCAATATCTCGATTGCGTCAATTTTTGTACATTGTAAGGAAGTGGAGGAAGAAAAAAAATGGTCCAAGGTCGGGTTTAATTTTAAATTAGGTTATAATTAGAATATGAATATAAACATGGGAAATGGTATTTAAATCTTGCTTAAATAGGTCATTATCCTACATGACAGATGCACTTCGAATAAAATGCTCTAAAATTAAGGAAAAGGGGAATTGAACTATCATTATCAAAGTTCTTAAATATGAATGGCTGCTACAGTATCATGGAAGAGTGGTGAAAGTGTTGTTCGTCGTCAAGGACTAGTACTGACTAGATATTAGACCTTTGGGGTTTGACTTTGGCTTTGTTTATAACATGAGTTTTAAAGGGGGGATTGGGGTAGAGTATTTGTTTAACAATATATAATACTAAATTCGCTCTTTTCTTCATTCATATATCTCATTATCTCGTATCTGTTATACGCCTTTCGCTGCCTCTAGCTGGATCGCAACATGAATCACCGTTTTTGCCCTCCTTGCCTAGTAGCACCTACTTCCGGCGGCGCCTCAGCATCCTCGGACTGGAGAAAATCCCGCCACCAGAGGCGGACACGAAGGAGCCCAACTCCCCTGCTCCGCTTCCCGTCAGGTCGGCACTAATAGAGTGTAGGTTAGTCATGGGAGCAATTCGAATTTGATCATCGGTCTTCTCAAGGTCTTCTGTCGATGCCGCGACAACAACAGTCTTCTCAGATTGGTGCTCCTCTTCCTTAGCTTCTTGCTCAGTCTCAATTTCTTCCTCCCCTTCTTCAAGCTGCTTCAGCAGAGCATCAACATCCCGTTCGTTGAGATTGCTATCAAAGGCCATTGGCAGTGGCACCGACTGACTTAGGATCTTGGACGCAGCTGGCTGGAAGTGATCTTGGAATGGCAGAGCCTGAGAGGGGTACGAGCGGAAGTCCTTTGTAGGAGACAATGTTCTGGGTCGGAATCTCTTTACAGTGGCGGTCGTCTCTGAGGCTGAGGCTTCATAGGTTGGGCTGTCTGACCTGGTCTGGAAGTTGTTAATGGGGTCAGGAGCGGAGAAGGACTGTTGTTGCTGCTGCTGCGGAGGTGAAGGGAAATTGGGTGCAGGCTCGTACAGAGGCTGCTGAGAGCTGGGCGCATAGATGGGCTGATTGTTTCTTGGTGGCGGGGGCAGATAGCTGGGCTTATAGGTCGGAATTTCTTGCCTTGGCGCACTATTGTCCTTCTTCCTCGTGCACCACTTCAACGTGATGGGTTTCCTCACCGTCTTGGGCGCGCTGAGAGCGAGATGACAAACCTCCTTGGGAATGTTCCTGCAAACCTCCTTGGAGATGAGATGGGGAGTGAGCTTGGTGATGAGTCTGCAGTGCTGCTGCGGCTGCAAATCGCACAACTCGGTGGGCTTCTGGACTGTGGACACGAGCATCTTGTCATTGCATTCCTCCGGCCCCGGGATCATTTTACAGTTGTCTGGGGCGCAGATCTTCCTGGGCACCTTCTTGCACCACGTGCTGGGCTTGTCCTCCACGTTGGGCGTGGTCTCGGTGTAGGTGGTGTTGCACTCGGACTCGAACCAGGTCTTGCACACGATCTCGGGCTTGCCAAAGTTGGGGTTGTTGTCGCAGACCTTCTTGAGCGGCGTGTGGCACTGCTTCATGGTGTAGTTGTAGGGCATCTCCCTGAAGTCAATCTTGCACGACTTCCAGAACGACTCTTCGCATTTCTGCTCCTGACTGGGCAGGAACTCGGTCACGTACGTGTCGTGACACTGGGTCACGTTCTGATGCCAGCACTCCTTGATCTGATCCTTGACCATGTGCTCGATGTACTTGGTCTTGGTGATGCACCAAGAACCGCCCGGGCCGGGGATTGCGTTGCTAAAGTCCACGATGCCGGAGAAGTCGGGATCGTCAGCGTCGAGCCCACCGGGGCCACCACCTGCACTGGGTGAGCCGTGGTCATGCTCTGTGAACTCGCTGATGTGTCTGGCCTCGCGGATCTGGGTTTCAGCCTCGATTGCTCTGGCGGCGTTGAGTGCCAGCGGCTCGATTGCAGGAGGCGGCGGCGCCACGGGGTGGACTTCTTCGACCTTCTTGATGACAGCTGGCCTGAGTGACTCCGGGACCGGCTCAGCCACGGCCTCTGCGGAGGCGGCGACCACGCTGGCCGCCAGCAGGATGCACAACGATGAGGTGAGCATGGTGGCGCTCTGTCGGTGCTACGGTCAGAAGAAAAGTAAGTGAATATTATTGTTGTAATGATATTATTATTATTGCAAGTTCATTTGTCGTTTTTGCTTCAATGTCACCTCGCAATGACGGTTTTAACTCGTGCATGAAAAAAGAGTTGTGTGCTGCGTCCATGTTTCGTTTGCTTCCGTGAGGAGGAGTTGCCAGCAGTTGCGGAATGTTAATTCTGCGTGCTTGTCTCCCGAAAGTACGTCCAATAATATAAAGTTAAAGAGCCTTTCCAAGTAATTGCAACGGGGTTCAGTGCAGACAGAACGGTTTCCACTGTCAATGATGATTATTCACTGCCACGCTCCTTCATCCGGAAAAACGGTCGCTCGGTTCAAATCACTATTGACACCATGCAATCGGAATAAAAACAATCCTCGGCAACAATGATTGTGCGATTGTCGTTATTATGAAGGTGTGCAAAAAGAAGTCACGTCCGGGTCAAGGTTCGATTCCTGCGATGCAGAAAAGCGAAGGCTGCAGAATATGAAATGTGGACGAGGAAGAAGTTTAAGTGACGACAAGTCTCAGATCTTGTTCATCTGTTACGCTAAAGTGCGGACGCAATTGGCCAAAACTTGGCAAAAAAAGAAGAAGGAGGCCTAGCTAAGATCAGGCTTTTATGTCTTAACTGGAAGGAAAATGACTCTATTTGAAACGGAACTGTTTTGTACGTCTTATGTGCATGTACATATAGGATGTCGATTGTTTCAGTAAATGTGGCCAGTTAACTAGATGTTACGCCTAAGTATGATCTTTCGGTTCACTATTGGAAAGTTATTGAGACCCTATTCAATATTCCATTTCTCTCTCGACCGAGCTTTGACATTGACTTTAAACAAACGAGGTTCTAATTTACAACCCTCGGTGAATAATGGAGAGGAAACGAATGTGTCAATAATAACTACATTTTCTCATGACTAAATCAAGACGGAACAATAATGCTTCATGGCGCCATCGGCGACACTCTTTTTATCCGAGTCTTTAACTTCAGTTCCATATTTAGATTCATGTTCACGTTCCTTTCCCGAGACCAAGGTCGCGCACAAACATAAATCAAGTGAGCAAATAACTGAGAAGCCTAATTATGATGACGACGGAAAAATGAATTCTGTGATCTTATTTAATCGTATATTATTAATATGTCATTGTGCGGCGGCGGCGGCGGC
>LR139570.1:0-15063 GCA_900659605.1 Tisbe holothuriae | reverse complement strand
TGACGACGGAAAAATGAATTCTGTGATCTTATTTAATCGTATATTATTAATATGTCATTGTGCGGCGGCGGCGGCGGAGCCTCGAGCAAGTTTCGCTTCATTAGCGCTCTCTATCATTTATGCCACCAAAGGGATTTCTTTCGTCTCCTCCACGGCGCCGCCAGGCAACATATCAATAACACTTTGGTGACCCTCAAATATACTCGTAATAATTCCATTTGGTCAATTCTGCGGGGCTTAATCTAAACTAAATTCCAAGACGTCTCACTTTGGTTTTGCCTGGAGAAAGAGAAAGAGGAAAAAGGGCTCTTTTTAGTCGGTATAATGCACTTTACTCTCTGGAACGTCTCACGCAGTTTCAAATGTGGTTAAAAAGGTAAGAACACCGACACGGTATAAAGTCATTGAAACAGAGCTTCATCAAAAATTCTGATACAATATTGTTGCCGCTTATAGTTAACAGAGTTTGAGTTCTTGTGTTTTGGCCAATTACCTGTATCAAAATATTTTGTAAACATTCTTCATCATTTTAAATGGGTAAAAGCATGTAAGTAGTTATTACTACTTACATGGGTTAAAGTTATAATACGAATATACTTTGAATAAAGACTGTTCATAGTCACTTGTTACTTGTTTCACTGCCTGGTCGTGAATATACAGTATAATGAAACTACATAAATGAAAAATAAGCCGTTCAACTTAAGTAAGACTATATTAAGTATGCACTATTAGATCTCATTTCAGATCACTTTCCAAAAGAGTGTAATCTGAATATGTAAAAAAATGACCTGGTTAATTTAAGTTGCGTCAATATTATTTCCACAGCAGCTGCCAAACGTACTCGTAGTAAAAAGAAAAAATGCTCAAAAGTGCATTGATGTTTGATTGCAAAAATGTCATGGCATTTGACACAACCGTTCCATGAATTTTGTGTTATGTCATTGCTTCTGCGAGTTGTGAGTGATCGTCCGGTGACACAATTTAATTAATTGAAGCCGAACTAGATTTGTCATTAACCCGCTCGCGTGAATAAAACAAGCTGTTAATAACACTTAATTCTGGCAATAAACCGAGGCAGACGGCGACTCAGCTCAGTGATTAAGAGCAATGTATATGACGATATCCTCTCACTCTCTTGTTTATTCAGTGTTTAACGTATAAAATAACGAAACCACCGTGCACTGCTAGCGTCCAAGTCTCCGAAAGTGCTGATTGATTTATCTGTCTGTATTTGAGCCACATTCAGTGACACACTACAAATGGCTTGATCTAACGGTCATTTCACATTACTACTCTTAATATCGGTCAATTAGAAGAGCACATTAATTTGTCCAGGAGGAATTTCACGAGTGCTGAAGCATGAAGATGGAGAAAGGGAGGGAGGGAGGAGGGGTTAAAATAATAATGTCCTTTTTATGGCATCCCAATCGGCCGGTTTCAACCTTGATGTTGCTAATTTCAGGTTAATGACTATTTTTAATTTGCTTTTTTGTCCCATCCATCAATTTTGCATCCACGTCAATTAACCTCAATTATGACAAGAGCTCTTCTCGTTCAGGCTATAAAAACTTTTTGATTAATTTGCGACGAGAAACCTTCAGGGTTTAGCATCGGAGGCAAAAATAGAATATTTGATAACAGATTATTCTTACCATTAATAGCACCTCCCACAGCTAGCAATCCAATCACTTGGGTCAACGCTTATTTGTCCTCGTTTGAAAATCCCTTGGCGCACAGTGTCACAGAATAGAAAACTACCAAGGTCAAATTCACTGAGTTATTCTGATTAAATCTTCTCTTCTGCTCCTCCTTCACTGTCAACCACCCGAAGTTCACTGGAAGAGTTTCTTTGGATTCAGCGAGCGGGAACTGAGACAATAAAGGCGATAATGGACTCAGCAGCGCACTCGATGCGCACCTGGAGTAATAACGATAACACCACTTGACCCGCACACTGCACTGGCAAGAAAGAAAGAATGTTGTTTGCTACGCATTTGTCGCCGTGATCAAAGGAGCATGAATGCGCCGAGCTCGACGCAAGCAGAGAAGGAATTACTTATGCCACTTGGATGCGCGCAGCACCATTATTAGGCTCCTCTTCCAGAGAAGAAACACGACGGTCCGTGTGAGAGCGGCCTGTAATGTCCGATTGTGACAAGGGGGAGGGAAAATGCTGAAACTCTAGTTTCGCCTTTGAAGGCGTATTCGGCAACTCCTTTTGAATGCCGGTCCGAACACACAATTTTCGCAACACTGAGCAACGTGGCGGAAAAAGACATTAATGTCCAAAATTCGCATATATTGTACAAGACATTTTTGCAAGGAAGCTGCCTTTTCGTATGCACATGTGTCTACTACTCTTCTTGTGCAAATCTTGATCTATGTGTTTCATCTCTTGGCTTGTAAAACGCACGGACGTGAGTGAATTATGGCAAGGAGAATCTTTACAGAAAACGTCTCAGTGAGTTAGATATGTCTTTGGGCTGTAAATGAACATGAATGCCATGTAAGCACTATTATGCATCGCATGCTATTGGTTAACCAAATTAAGCGATATGATATGCTCGAAGAAACAAGTCCCCAAAAACAAGACTCTGCTTCCTAGTTCCTGGAATTGAACAACAATGCAACCACAATTCTGCATTGAATGTAACAAAGCCAAATGATGCCTTCGTATAAAGGGTCATAAAATCATCGACTAATCCCAATTTCACCCTTCGGAGATTCCCTTCCTGATTAAATAAAGAGTCGGATTATGCATGTGGGTCGTAAATTAATTTCTACTCATGCGCTCAGCAACATGAACGTAGTAAATACCTGGCCAGCCAATATATCATGGTTATTATTTTAGGTGTACTATAGCCGTTCATAGTTATCGTATTATACAAGTGTAAATTCCCAACAATTTTTTTCTTGGAATTCCGTCACCAAAACCTCATGTATTGAGAGCCATAGAGTGTCGGATGGTAACATCATCAAACTTGTGCGTTTTCGTCCCAGTGTGCAGAAGCATGGTGGTCATCTCTCTCTCTCTCTCTCTCTCTCTCTCTCTTCGTGCCTTATTGTCCACCGACCGCAACAAGATCAACTGAGACAACGATGATTCGAACGTCCATTCATTCATTCTTTCAGATTTCATTCACGAACGTTGATTGTCTTCTCATCCCTTTACAACTAAAGAACATCTTGTTTGTTCTCATGCAGCAGTGAAATGGATCGCAAATAGTTTAAGTCCTTGGCCAATGCCGCGGGAAGAAGAAGAAGAAGAAGAAGAAAGACAAAAAGGACCTTCTGATATTTTTCCTTCAGAAAAATGGATCTGTCAAAAACAAAAGCCAGTCATAATTTGCATCCTTAGTTCTGAAATGAAACAAAAAAGGGATTTTTCTCACACAAAAGGAGCGATGCAATTTTTTTGAAACACATTCGACATATTAATAAGGAAACGTGTTTTTTTTCTGGAGGTCGACGGAAGAAAACTCCATCTTAATTTATCTTGCAAATTGAGATGAATTTGTTGCTTATCCCTTTCTTTTTGTCCTGAGTCTGTATTTTTTCAGAGATATTGTCTTTGTACCTTTGGCAGATTTGTTTTCGGCGCTGCCAATGGTTTCATTACTAATGACAACTTCCCACTTGTGCACATAATGTCATATAATGCTAAATAATTATTATTTTACATCCTTGAAGAGGGGAAATGCTCGTGTCATTTGTCTCAATTTTCAAAGAAGAGGAGATTTTTTTCTTAGCTCAGCAGAAAATTAAAAGGTATCTTCTCAGAATCCGTCGGAAGTATTCTTCGTGTAAAATATAGTGTATATATTTACTTTTATAATTGCTTTTCCAGCTATTGATTCACGTGTGATCTTGCTTTGATGCTTGTTTTACCATAGGAGGCCAAGGGGGCTTTGGACACATTGTGTACGTGAATAGTTCGTCTTTCTCCCTTGCCCACCCATGCTCAGCCGTGTCTTCTACTTGACATCTCTTGACGCGAAACTGTCTCTTTTCGCGTTAAACTCGACACCACAATTCAGAATGATACTTTTCGTGCGAAGAAAAACAAACTCTGACATATAATCTCCGTTTTTGACAAGTGAACGTGTTTTGTTTGCATTTACCGGAAATCGCCTGAATCTCATTCTCCTCCCCCTTTCTTTCCTTGGGATCGTGCTGCACAATTACGAATGCAGTGCATCCTGGATTATTCCATTATTTTGCTTCCTACTGCTGCTGACCTTAATTCCCTGATTGCACCCTTTCATGCTAGTTTCTTGTAGGCTCTAATCAGGGCAACAGCAAAATGGCTTCTACGAGCACTTTGAACATGGACGCGCTCTATCCTTCGCTGCCATCAGCGCCATTTTCACCACCATTAAAAACGGGTGACAGTTCTGGAGCCAAGGAAAAGAAAGGAAACGAAGAGGATAAATGGAGGGGCAGCCAATATGGGTTTCTATTTTCATGTGTGGCTTACAGTGTTTCTTTTGGTACATGACAGGGTGTAAAAACTCAATAACATATATTCAATCAATAGCATTTATAGGCAACTTTTGGTCCTTCCCCTTCATCTGGGCCAGTCAAGGCGGGCTCTTCTTTGTCCTGGCCTACGTCCTTCTCCTCATTGTCGTGGGCAGACCGCTCTACTTTCTTGAACTTGCCATTGGACAACTGACGGGAAAGGGTGCGATCAAGTCATGGGACCTCTATCCCGCCGGAAGAGGTGAGTTGATATTGACTGGTATTATCAAAGGACGGCTAAAAAGGCTTCTTAGGCATTGGATACAGCCAGCTGCTGAGCAGCATTGGAATCTTCTCCGTCATCTCGACTCTTGCCACGGTCTCGCTTGCTTTCCTGCTGGTCTCCATCCGCTCACCAGCCCTGCCTTGGATGGAGTGCGACAGCGAGCTCAGCAACAACAACACGCTCTGCTTCGACGGGGTCGAGTTCAAGAACTACGTGTACGCCAAGCTCTACCCAGCGCTCTACGAAGAGGAAGAGTTTATTACGTCAGGGCAGCAGTTCTACAGGTGAGAGATATGATCAATAAAGTAATAATATGTTTCTATAAGCCAATTCCTTTTTCTCAGACAGGGTATGTTACGTCAAACTGACTCGCTCACCGAAGGTCTTGGCTGCCCGAATTGGAACCTCGTCCTAGCTTCGCTCATCCTGCACCTGGCTGTCTTCCTTGCAACGTGCTCGGGCGTCCGGGGTGTCTTCAGAGTATCACATGTCACGGCCTGGCTGCCTTTTGTAGCTCTGGTTGTGCTCACCCTTCCGGTCTTGCTTCTACCTGGGGCGTCGTCTGGGGTGAAGTCGCTCTTCCAGCTCAACCTCTTCTCCATCGTGGATTCCAACATGTGGACGTCGGCGCTCCTCACACTCTTCTTCTCGCTGGGAGTGGGATTCGGGCCGATCACAAACCTGGCAAAGTTCAACGGCTTTGAGCAGAACGTGTACAGAGATGCCTGGGTTGTTGCCTTCGCTGACCTGGGCGCCTCGCTTCTGGCTGGGGTCTGTCTGGCGGCCTTTCTGGGCGCATTTTCTATCGATGCGGGGGTGCCTTTGACTGCGTTGAATAACAACTCGGGACTTGAATTTGCCTACTCGCTCATGCCCATGATCATTGCAAATATTGCTCCCTTTCCACAAGTAAACTTTCACTTTTGACTATTAAATGCAAAATTACACATTCCTTCCCATTACAGCTCTTCAGTCTGATCTACTTCTCCATGCTCACCGTGATGGGCTTTGGAACCCTCACCGTGTTCGCACACTCCCTCACCACTAGCATACACGAGCATTTCCCCAGCAGCAACCGGGCGGCACTGTGCGCCGCTGTGTGCACAGCTGAATTCCTCTTGGGAATCATCTTCCTCACTCCTGGCGGCACTCACCTACTCAGCCTGGTTGACCTCTACCTAGGCGGTTTCCTTGTTCTCTTTGTGTCCCTATGTCAGGTGGTCGCTCTGTGCTGGGGCTACGGGCTAGCACGCCTCTCCGCTGACCTTCGCACAATGCTGGGCTTCCCCATTGGTGGGTGTGCGCTCTACTGCCTCTTTGGCTTCCTGCTGCCCCTATCGCTGGTACTGGCCGTGTGCCTGGCAGCCGCGGACAAGGTTGAAGCCCTCTACGCCTACGCCACCTACGGGAACGCCTTCGTGTGGGGCCCCGTGAAGATGACCTCTTTGGGTGAGTTCACAGTTAATACGATGAAGCTGTCAATCGATCCTTCTGTTACTTACAGTCGTCGGTTGGATGTCCGTGGCCGTCATCTTGATTCCCATCCCAGTGTGGCTGATCTTTGAAACTCTCATCAACCGCCGCGCTGCTGATACGAAGGTACGTTCCTATTTCAGTTCATTTCTTTCCTAATGATTGACATGTTTGTTTGTTATTTTTCGCACGGCTTCAGGATAATGAATTTGATTTGTCAAGGAATGAGTCCAAGAGCAGAAGTCGTAGTGTTGTTGACAGTTGAGGGTCGAGTGCGGTTGGAAGGAGAAAAAGGAAGCAAGCCAGAGATAGATAATGATGATGATCCCAAGGACCTCAGGAGACAACATTAGAAACACATGAACAACAAGTGGAAATGTAATGCAAAAATTGCCCGTGTACAAATATTGAAATTAATTATCATACGTATTGTTCCACAAATGGCCCACAATTGAGATTAAAACAATAAGACCATATTAGATTGAGACATAAACTTCACATGTGTATTTCTAGCACAATTGTACTTTTCTCCCTCACTGGTATTTAAATATCCCCCAATTAAGACTCACGTACGGCGGCAATGATTAACATAAAACGCTTTTATGGATCTCTTTGTTTCAAAAGTAAATCATGGGAAAGTATTTATCTGGTGCAACCTTGAGAAAGAGTTTCGTCTTCTGATTCTCAGGCATTTCTTTTCGCATCAAAAGCAACCGCAGAGCTAAAGACCGCAGTCGTTCGTTTAAATGTTTACAAAACATTACGTTAATGATCATCACTTATTGACCAAACATTGTGTGTCTAATGCGATTGTTGGTCAAACAGAAATCTCATTCATTTACGTTAATTAGAGGACGAGAGAGATAAATTCCCAAGCTCCACTTTTTATCCTCGAGCTACACATATTTGATGTTATATACTTTGACTGATTTACATATCAGCCTTGAAAATGGCTTAGTACGGAGATCCTCATGATTAAGTTGTCACCGAACTTGATCAACGTTCATTAGTCTTAGATCTCGGTGTCACTTCCTCTTAATTGATCTCCTCCTCACATGGTAAACCCTTTAATAAGCCCGTGTGATACACTTATTTGCAAGGGCAAGACGCCCTCTAATGATACCCTTGCTGGCTGGCTTCATCGAACATACGGACAGGGCAAATTTATTCGGACAAAAAATGGAGGTTTAATATGCTCCGACAGACGCCTGCTGCTGCTGCTGCCAAAAACAAAAGACATATTGTGACTATTTGTCACTAGGACGACGAGTGGATTAAAACTGCTTTGAAGGCGGTGGAGGAGAAGAGTCACTGGATAAGGTGCCAAGTTGATGGTACAGCTCCTGCATTATGTCATTTTAAGAGGTCAAAAGGTATTTTATTGATCGGGAGTTGGTTAATAAAAGAGAAGAAATCCATACAATATTGCCTTTAATGAACACAAAATTATACTCCAGTACAAAGAATGTATACATACTACTGCTGTTGTTTAATACTTTTTTATGTTATAATTATTTAAACTACTTAATGGTATGTGCATGTTCCGTATAATATATTCGGTAATATTCCGTTATATTAGGCTTTAGGTAAATCTAAGAAGAATTAGGTATCTCTAATGAAAGACTATATACAGTGCAAAGAGATGCAATATCAAAACATGTTATCCAAATATGTAAAATATATTAATTACACATCTTCGACATAAATATTTTCTAAACACCCCGAACGATATAGAGCTGGTATCCGGTACCAGTCAGAGCCGAAGCTCATAAAGCTTCAATCACTCTATTTTGACTTTGACTGAGGAACTCAGCTGAGTGTTTCTTGTAAACAAATCACTCAAAACCTTTCAGTTTTATGGCATTTTACTGCCGTACAAAGGCTTAAAATTGCATATTTTTCAAATTTATGATTAATTAATGCATTATTTACCAGGGGCAACACAAAACCTAGTACAAAAGGTAGTGCTAGTGTGAAAAGTCAATGTTACCCAAATGTTACCCAAACGTGTTTTTCAGCTGATTGGACGACAATAATAAAGGATAGCGGATGGTACGAGCGCACAGCCCGCGCTTTCTTTGTAGGAAAAAGAGGTTGCGTGAATATTTTTGCCGCGAACTCTTCAGCGCCTACGCTTCACCACGTGGTTTTGTTATGCCTCTCTATTTTGGCCTAGTAGGTATATACGGGCGCGTGGCGCAACGGATAACGCGTCTGACTACGGATCAGAAGATTGCAGGTTCGAATCCTGCCGTGCTCGAACTTTTTCATCAACTTTTAAATTCTTTTAATCGCATTATTTTAAATTTTTATATCAATTCCCAAATTCAAACTTTTGTAATATTTGAAGACCAGGCAGAATAAATACTCTTATTGTAGAAATACTGTATAAAATGTAAAAATGCCAGTGATGTACGGAACTATAAGAAGATTCCACCATTTCCACGTAATATTTTGTTCTTTTTAAAACAGTTAAAAGCTATTACTGTATTATTTTTGAGTTCGTACAATAGTAAGCACAATTAATTAATATATTTTAATGACATTGATTTTTACCTTTTTACTGCGAATATAAAAGATTTGTCAAAGACACCGGGCAAAATGCCATTTAGATCATTATGTATATTTGACTTAAGTACTTCTTAAATCTGTCTCATATTCTCTTAAAAGCTTGAATGAAGTTTTAAAAAAGAGGTTTCGTGATCGATATTAAATCTTTCCGGGGATAATTTTACATACACATGCGTTTTCATTCTTTATTAAAAATTGTTTAGGTCCACTATTATATTTTCGGCGACTTAGATCTCATTTGGCCGCATGTGGTGACATTAAGCCTTTTCTTTGGTAATATATTGTATTGTGGAACTCGCTTGGGAACTCGGCTTTTACGGTACTTTAAGGAATAAGGAAGGATAGCTTTTCATTTTTAATCTTCCGTTAGATGTCGCTATTATCAAAATGTAGCTGTGTGTTTGGCACGAAGAAAAGCTGTACTCATTATATATAGTACTGCAACATAATGTAAATTCATGGTATAAAGTACACTCACAGATCTGCATTACTGGTACAGAGTACCCCCCATTTAGTGGGTAAAAGCCGCGTACATATTCAGACGAACAAAGAATTCATTATTAAATCTTTGGATTTTACGTTACTAATCCGATTCAGTATTAGGAGTTCATTGGTGGTTTTAATTTAAGTTAAGAGGCCTTTGTATGCACCCAGTCTGTGACTTTCCTAGTCAATCAGCCTGAGTTGTACATGATAGCTTGAACAATAATACCTATATGATTACCATTGTCTTATACACTGTATAAGTTAATTTGTTTTCATAGTAAAACGTGATTAAAACCCAATATGCAATATACTGGAACCAAAGTTGCAACTTTACACCTTAACGTCGATTATTCCAGTAAGGTTAATACACTAATAATTGAGTCATAAATATTAAGGGAATAGTAAGACAAAGGCTAATTAATGACTTGTATATAGGGCATGGGATCGGAATTCCGTTTTAAAATTTTTCGGTACCGGTACTTTTTTTATATAGTTCCGGAATTTTCCGGAATTTTCCGGTACCACTTTTGTGTAGTAAAATCTGCCAAAACCTAGGAAAATCGAACTCCTACACTCTCCATGTTCTCTAGCATAAAGGTACCTACTAACTATAAGCAAAGCCATTATTGGCATGAAATATATGCTGCAACTGATAGTGTCATTTTAGGTGCTCACAAGGCGGGTGAATTCAAAGGTTGGTCAGATCAGGAAAGTCCCGGTTCCGCACTTTGGCAACAGCTGAAACATGTGGTGACGTCACAGATCTATGTGAGCCATTTCAGCCAATCACAGTCCATTCTACGTGCGCCAAGGGGACATCCAATCATCGAACATCAAGGGATGACGTGTCCCTGAAGGCATTTTGTGCCAAACATGTTTCAAAATTCGGATAATTAATTTTAAAAACTTATTACGTTCAAATTTCATTAAAGTTTAGTTTAAGTTTACCTGCGTTACTACTAGAAAAACTGTTTTTCTTCTGTCAATGTACAATAAAAATAATGATAAATTTTCGTTAAAACTTTGATTTTGGACTAAAAAATCAAGCTCAACACTTTCTCAGCCCTACGGCGCACGAAAGAGCAACGGCAGAAGTATTTTGCAGAAGCAAGAAGCAGATGACACGACACATAGTCATAATATTTTTTAAGTTATACCACGTCCACCTTTTGGTATTACATGATTTAAGAAATTTAATCAAACTACATGCACAAGGAAAAAGGTTATCCAGGACACAGGAATTGTTTCGTTGGCATAAATAAAACAGGCGTTTTTTTCTTCTACTTGCTAGCCTAGTTCTGCCGATCGGCGCACCCACGTAAAAACTTGTCCCCTTATGGCTGCGCTACTCAGCTTCACCTCTATTTATAGCATCTTGGGTGCTCACTAAATTGTTTTTATGGGCCGCAAATGGCAAGAACTTCCTTTTTATTATATGAAAATCTGATTTCGGTACCAGTTCCGGAACTCCTTGCTAGTTCCGGAAAAGTACCGGTCTGTAAGTTCCGGAAAATTCCGGAATTCCGGAATTCCGATCCCATCCTCTACTTGTATATCATTATTCATCTGATTTATAAAGGAGTATAAAGACAATATTAAGTAGATTTGCTCCAGATTGAGCTGCTATGTTTAATTGCACTCTCTACTGTTTCCATCTTTTTGCATATTCATAATGATCAACATATCCGAATAATAATCATTTTTACTCCTCTCTTTGTAGAATAAACAGTGAGCCAGGGTTATTTATAGAAGAACTTGGCTCAGATCATAGTTAAATTAATGTTGAATAAAACTTGAATTCCTTCAAATGCAGATTAAAAATAAAATGTATATAATTTGAGTCTAGAATAAAAAAAACCTAAAATACCCACTTTTGTAGCCGTTTCCTGGTTGCATGATTGTATTTCTTCAAGTATTTTATTAAAAGGATATTAAGAATTGAGATAAGGGAAGGTTATATGGAAAACTTGAAACGCAAACAAAGCCTTTTAGTCAGAATGAACAGTCTGAAACATTCATGTTTTCCCATTTCTAGGAATATTAGGCATCCTTTAAACTTAAATGTTTTGAAAGTGATACTTTTAATGTTCCATTTTCCTTCCTTTAGCTCAAGTCATATTCACTCATTAAAACATTTTGGGCACACTGTGCAGAAAGAAGCAGAGCAAAGATGGTTGTTAATACCGTGTGCAAAGAAAGAAAAGCCGAAAAAGAAATATTGTCCATTAAGGCTTCCTGTGCCAATCTGGCTTCAACGATGGGGTCGACAGTCTCAAATAAGTCAAGAAAGGCACGGATTCGTCCCAATAAGTTATTTTGTCTTCCCAATGGCAACCCTGCCTCTCAAAGTTGTTCTTCCACCTTCTCCTCCGTCGACAAAGGTCAAACTGAAATTGCCTCTAATGGCGAAAATTGCTCCTGGAGTCACATTTTGTCATAAAGACGGGTTTTAAAGGAAGTCGCTGGGGAAGAAAAACGGACGTCGTTGTAATAATACAAACTCTTTCTTGCAAGCCACGCGCTACCGCAGCAAGCCAAAACCGACTTTTGGGTAGAAGAAGAAGAAGAAAATGGTCTTGGATGAGTCCTAATCATGAAGAAAAAGGGGGACATAAAAAAGAATAGCTGGGGGATACGGAAGAAGCGTTGGTGGTTTCCAGTACAACTTAATGAATGGAAGCAGAAAAGGTAATCTCAGAATATGCATTAGCGGACATTAGTTGTAATTGGAATAATGTGGTTGTTTCAGACAGTTTGTACATTGCATTTATACTTAAAAAGAAGTTACAGAGTCTGTATTGATTTACTGGCTGGGTTAACGTCCAATAAAAATGTATTATGCATAGAAATTTCCCTATTCTGCTGCTCAAACCCTGTAATCTTTTTTGAACAATTGCGAGTCGTGTACGTGGGGAAAACGGCAGAAGCGAATTTAATTGCTGTTAGAAAGCCTTTTTTTCTCGTCTTGGTTCGATCGCGAATGAGAATTATTGTCGTGCATAAAAGAAGTAAGGTGGACATTAGGTCTAATTGCCGGCCAGCATATGATTCATGTGACAAAAAGGACTTTACTTGATGGATGGGCTCAAAACAACGGACGAAAAGTGGAGGAATGAGTCCAGCTGGGGGAAAAAGTGTTTTTAGACACGACGATTGTTGTTTATCGTGTTTATTGTTTTCAGAATAAGCCTTCTTTTAACGTTTAATATCTCGATCCGTTGCATGTTGAGGTGGCGTGATGTTGTTGTTTTTGGCCGAGATCAGACTTGTGCCGAGAACATCATTTTTGCACACTTTGACCGAGATCGCGTTTTAAGAACGAACGTCTTAATCCGTGTTTTGGTCAAGGGGAAATTGTGGAGGAGGAGGACGAGGAAGTTCATTATTTAGAAATAGAACAGTCCTAATAATAATAGTAATAGTCATGATGATCCTCTTCGGAAGTGAGTGGATTCTGCAGCTGAGTCCGACCCAGAAGAGCGCACGGTGATTACACATCATTTGTTAAAGTCGATCGGAGGAGGAGGAGTAGCTACAGAAATGAAGGGCCGGCACACGGTTTGTTTAGAGAGGAGGAAAATGGTATTTACAGGATCTTTTAATGGTAATTTTGAAATATTAGAGAGAACTGTCAATTCTATTCACTGTTTGTTTTAGAGCAGGAGAATTAACCAAATTTTACTCGAGAATCTGTCGTTTGATAATCCGCCCTCACATTCAAACACGACATTGAATTCAGAGTAATTCACTTGGTTCTTCATTCTTTGCTTTGTATGAGTTTGCGCCCGTGGCTACTTTTGCTATTTCTAATGACTATCTTTAAAAAAAGTTTGGGACCAATTTGTCAGAAGAAATCAGCACGTGATAATGATCAAAGGCACGGAAGAACAAGGAATGTTTCAATATGAAACGTATTGATGTTGCATTATTCAGACTAGAATCGATCGTTTAACGTACAGCTGAAGCGGCCCTCTTTGAATTAGGACAGTCAAATAGACTGCCCATCCAGTGATTATCACATAAATTTTAATTACCATGCTTACGGGATCCTCCTCCTTCTCTCTCTTCTTCCCCTTTTGGCTCCCAGCCCAAGACTGATTTTAATTTCAAGGCTTCTTCTTTCTTTCTTCTCGGAAGAAGAAGAAGAAAATGAAAATTAATTACTAAATCACACGGTGAGTCAACTGCTGATTAAAAGCGAGCGGAGGCAGCGGGTAATTAAATGGGGATAATGCCTTATTATTGATCAGGGCCATAGAAGTGGTGGTATAACAAGAGGGACTACAGCACTACTGTTTTGCCTAATCTCCGTTCTAACCTCTCTCACGACTATTGAAATACACCTTTCTTTCTTCTTTAGTCCCTCCTTAAAGCTCCTCTTCTCCTTCTTTCTTTGCCACCAAGCTCAAGCAGTAGGAGGAGGAGTCAGCAGAGAGAAAGAAAGAAAGAAACGAAAGTCGTGATGCTAATATTTCCAAATGGTAAACACGTTTTTCATGAAACTGGAGCTGCGAAAGATAATAAAAGGAGCTCGCACTCTATTACCACTGTGCAATGTACATGCGGCGGTTTTCCCGAACGGCCTAATTTGGATGCATTTTTGCAAACCCAATAAGTCGAAGACACGATCATTTCTTCTTTGCCGAATAACAGATGTTGCACCAACTAATAATACCAGTCGCACAATTTCTATTTACTCAGCTCAATCGTATGAGCCCACTCTCGGAAAAACTCCGTTCAAACTAGAAGATCCAAAGCAAAGAAGAAGGAGGGGAAACCCGGCAATTTTGTAATAAATTACTGCAGAATATGGGGAACGTGAAATCGTTTGCAGTGGATGTTGTTGTTGGCCTTATATAAGCTGGGGCTGGTCCGGCTATATATTACTACGGGTTATAGAAGCACGTTCAAAGATGGCTTAAACGTGCACGTACGTATAGTATATGGAGGACCATGCCATTCTTGGCCATAATAGGCTTCTCAGATTGGCTTTGGCAGGACTGGCGGAGGGAGGAGGGAGACCCAATAAGGGTGGTTGCAATGAAGAAAAAGGTTTGCACACTTTATGAGATATTATTATTATTGTTATTTTGGGCATCGTCGGTGTCGCCCGCAGGGTCTAAATATGAAGCCGCTCATCAATTGTTGTTTGGCATCTTGGACCTGTAATACTTCTCTTTTATTTCTCCCCAACGAGCTGTTTCCTACGCACGTACCCAGAAAAGGGTTTTGTTTAAATTACACGTTGGGTATCATTTTTGGGTTTGCATTGCCAATGGATTGGTCACGCACGTTGGCAGCAACTGGTAATCTAAGACTGGGAGGGAATCAGAACACATCTTTAGAAAATGAGAATGCCATAAAAATATAATATCTTAACCTTGTGTTAGATTGTCCTAAATCCATATTTCAACAGCAGCCCATGTTTTTTCAGGTTTTCTTTGACTCTGAATAAAATATATATTGTCCTACACAATCTGAACCAGTCTAGTCTTCCTTCTCAATTCTTCACCCCTACAATTATAGAGTTATAGCCCTGAAAAATGGCCTCCTGCCCTCAGTCGGTGTCTAGAATGTAAAGAAAGAAAGGTCTCAGCGGTCAAATCTTTGCTCTCTCTCTCTTCACTCAGCATCTTCTTCTTCGTCTCCTTGTCTTGCCTGACGAAAACGTCTAGCCACGTTTTTGTGGAACTAAAACGGCGAATAAGATTTTTTTCGTGAGAAATTGACGTGTTCGCCATAGAGCGAGTTTTCTTTAAAAAGTCTTTTCGCGTTCTTGGAATCTA
>LR139569.1:0-31295 GCA_900659605.1 Tisbe holothuriae | reverse complement strand
AGGATTCAACTCAAGTTAGGAAGAACAAAATATTTTACTAAGCATATTCAGGTAGCTCATGCTATTTTTGGAAATAGCCTCATATAGGATTCAACTCAAGTTAGGAGGAACAAAATATTTTACTAAGCATATTCAGGTAGCTCATGCTATTTTTGGAAATAGGATTCAACTCAAGTTAGGAAGAACAAAATATTTTACTAAGCATATTCAGGTAGCTCATGCTATTTTTGGAAATAGGATTCAACTCAAGCTAGGAGAAACAAAACATCTTACTAAGCATATTCAGGTACAGTAGCTCATGCTAATTTTTGGAAATAGCCAAATAGGATTCAACTCAAGTTAGGAAGAACAAAATATTTTACTAACTTTATTCAGGTAGCTCATGCTAATTTTTGGAAATAGGATTCAACTCAAGTTAGGAGGAACACGAAATATTTTACTAAGCATTTTCTGGTAGATCATGCTTTTTTTGTCAAGAGCTAGAGGCCCTCTTACCCCCTCCATGGTTGGCCACAGTAGTCTTAATGAAGCTTGGTCAGAATGAAGGTGCATAATGGCAATAATTGCAATAAGAATTATTTAGTTTTGCTTTCAAATTCTAGATATATAATTAATCATGTTTCAATACATGTCAGCCACCCTGTAGACATGTTTCTGACAAAATTTGGGGTGCATTCATTCTAAATAATATTTGATTCTACAGGACTTGTTTTTGAAGGAATTGATTTTCCAGCACTTGATTTACCACTACACTAGTACATACTTGTTTTTGAAGGACTTGATTTTGCAGGACACTTGTTTTTACAGGAATAGTTTTTCTGCCACTACCCCACCTGAATTAGGGGTTAATAGTTTAAAAATGGGTTATTATGCTATAACATACCGGTATATTTGATATAACATTACAGGTACCAGCATTGTCATTACTCCAACTTAAATGGCCTAAACCTAAATGTACAATATGAACCTCAATACAAGGGAATTGACTGGAGACCCTATTATCAAAGGAGCACAAGTCTAAAATCAGTCTGGATGGCTCTGAAGAAAAGAGAACAGTGAAATATGATATAACCACCAGTTGATCTAAACAGACAACTAGTTAATATATAACCAATTAATCATGTTTAATGAAGTTACTGAAAAAAACTAATTTAATGAAGTTGTTTGCTAGGCCGTTTTTGCCTATTTCTCTCGTTAGATGGCGACTCCTTTGAGTGGAGATTCCACTAAGTAAATCTCCACTCAACGGAGTCGCCATCTGACAAGAGAGTTAGGCAAAAAAGGCCTAGCAAACAAGTTCATTGCAAAAATACAGGGAAGCTGAGAAATTATACGGCCTCCTTTTTCTCTGATGCCGACTTAGCATCATAACAAACCCCATTTTCGTGAAAGCATTTTAGCAATTTTGTTGCATTCTCCGAGACAGACTTTGGTATAAAAAATGCCGCTGTCTGAGATAAAATAATAATGGTCTACAGTGAACGATCATTAAATTGTTATCTATTTATATCATCAGGAGCTCATTAGACCCGACTTACAGCTCTGTTTACTAATACATTAAACTGAGCATTTAGTATTTTTCATGCTGGTGTTTGCCATAAAAGTGCAAAACTTGTTTAGTGTGCGCTGAAGTCACCGAACTGTAGGTTTGAGGGTTGGCCGCTAGGTGGCGCCATTGTTCAGGAAGAGTGGAAAAATAATGCGTTGGCTGGGTAGACTGACGCCATCTAGCGGTCGTTCTCAGAACTATATAAATACGTTTTGCCGCAGCATTAGAGCACAAAGCATTTTATTGGTAGAACTTTATAAAGTATTTATAAATACTATATTGAATACAATTATTTTATGATTATTTGTTCTATCCTGATGACCCAATTCCCAGGCAGCAATGCAGTCTCATGTCAACCCCAAAATGTCTAACTGAAAATTAACATTAGACATGTTCACCTCTGTCAATCCATTTGTGACACGTCCGCTTCACTTTATAGAATTTTTCTTTCTCTTCAGACGGCTTTAACGTCCTTTAACCCACTTTTGTGTGTTTTAAATCGCACCCTCGTCTATTTTCACCCTCACTATTACACACACGCAACTTACATCAGAAAAGAGAAACCGAAAATAATGATAGTTTCCCCCATTCTTAGTGTGCCTTATCAAACATGAAGTACCTTTTATATACACAACATGTTCTGGGACGGTTTTGGAGTTTTTGCTCTTCTCCTGGAAAAGCGAAGGGTTTTTGATAGATGGGCTTGGGGAGAAAATGGACCTTGCTAGAAGCCAACTGTAGGCTTATAGGGATGGAACAGCACAAAGAAAATGTTTTATACAATATCGTTGAATATTAAAAACAAATCACTACACTTTAATACCAATTTTATTTCTTTGTTGGTATGAAAACTGAAGAGAAAATTCTTTTCCGGTTTTTTGCTAATAGTTAGTAATGATTAAAATATAAAATGTACATAAGTCCTGTCATAATTATATTTTGCTACCCGTGCTATACTTCCATCGTTATTATTTGTACAGAAAGCTGGGAAAGGCTGTTTTGCATCAAAATTGAATATTTTTCTAGGTTTATTGAACTCAAGAATCTCTCAACAGAATTGATTCTAGAAAACCAGAAACCTTCTCCTGCTTTTTCAATTTTTCATAAATCAAGCAACAATATTTTTTCTCCACCAAGAATGCAGTTTTTACCCACAAAAACGTCTCAATTCCGTTGAAAAAAATGCATGAAAAAGGGCAGAAAACCAAGAAATTGGAGGCAATAATAGGCAGATAAATGTCTAAAAACGGACCTATTGAAATAAGGTGGAATGTCCATGACCGAAATTTCGTGCAACGTTCTCTCCAAAGCACAAAAGTCAACAGATCCATTTCAATTAATTTGACATTCTCCACTTCGGACCATCCGATTATAAAGTCAAGTCCTCGTCACTCGTCAGCAGCTTTTTATATTCTTTAATTCGTACAAAGGGAATTGTTAAGCCCTATAATTTCTTTCTTCAAACATGGTAGAAATGCAACACAGGCGTCTGTAGCTTTGAGGGCCATAATTGAGAAGTTCAAACATTTTATACGACCCAAAAAGAGGCCTCTGCTGCTGGAGAGTAGACACTTGATAAGTGTGACAAAAAACGGATTTATGGCACCCCACTTCTGGCCACCTTGTGCAATCCATGGAGCTATAGAGGGCTTCTAATATGCCTTTGGGCATCATTGTTGACTCTAATCCTCTTTATGTCTCTCTTCTCCTCCTCTAATAAAAGTTAAGATCGAAATCTGAGTTTCGTTCTCACGAGATATGAGGGTGATTCCAAACATTAGACGATACAGTACGAACCTCTTGGACAATCAGGGTTCCCACTTAGGAAAGTCTACGCACTGTGAGTAAAGTTAACATTATTTTGTTATTTAACCTTACAGTTCTAGGTTCCTGGCTGCTAAAATATTTTATTTATTCTGCCATGGCTTAAGCTCACAAGTCAATATTCTTGAGAGTAGCGTCCCTGCGATGTGAGTTTCTCCAACACATGACCAGCAGAAGTCCTCTGGTCGTAACCTGCAATTTGCCAAACTACACATCAAGATCATTCCCTGGCCGGCAGTCTTGGGGATGGAAGAAATGAGATCAGAATCAAACATGTTGGCTCTCCAGCATGTGGACATTCACTACCTTCCAAAACACGCCCTTTAAACATCGCTACAAAGAACTAACCTTTAGTTTACAACCAGGGGAAAATGCAATGCAAGATCAATCTTCTAATTTCTCCATTCTTCTAATTTCCGTGAATTTCACGCATGGCCGATCAAATTCGCCATTTTCCCCCAAAGCCAATCAAAAGCTACACCTTAGACAACAGACTGAAGAAGCGGCTTTGGACAGTTAACGTTTTCACGATGCCATGCCATCGATCGTGTATAAAACATGTGCATCAAGTGACTTTGCCTGGGTGTAATTAACCTGTAAAATGCGATCAACGAACGTTAATTAGACGCCGCTTTTGCACTTTGATTGGCGGAGGGAGAAAAACAACAGTTTCCAACATATCCCAGACGATTGTAAAATGTGCACAAAAAGCGGATTTATTGAGCATTTTATAGCACTCCTTAAACCGTTGAAGCATCGTCTAATAAATACACCAAACTGGACGTATCTGAGTCGGTTATGTTGACTCAAGAGTACACACTTCACCTCTCAATAGGTGTTTATTTTCTCAGTTGGCAGCTGGACCCCTTTTCTTTCATACCCTCTTTTATTGTTGTTTACCCTTTTTCCATTGAGGCACACACACTTCTTTGCAACAGATATTGATGGTGGAAGAAGCCCTTCTTTGTAAACACATTGCAGCTGCATCGGAAGGCTGACCAAGAAGAAGAAGAAAATGCATTGGTGCATGAAATATAATCGCGTCTCTTTGTTAATCTCCTCTTATCGTCTGCTTCCATCTCCGACATTGATTCGAATCACAAGTCTTCACAACTTCATTTTGTATGTCACCGATGTTGGAGCGAATATGTCATTGCGTAATCCACTGTTGTCATCGTTGGATTAGATGCCGGCTTCACCTACTTTTCAGAGAGTTCATCAACTACCCAAATGCTTAGACGACGACGCGCTCACCACCTGTTGTATGTCATTTGGTTGTGATAAGGAGTCTCGAGTCCGGTTTCGTTCAACATCCCTTGTTTTAGAAACCTTGCAGCTGGCGTTGATATCTCCAAACCGTGCTTCCTCTCTCAAGAGGTGTGATTGCACTTTTACGACAGCGGACATTTATTTTTATACCTTTTTTCGGACCAATCCAAGGCAAATCAACTCTGAACAAATTTAACCAACTTTGATCCTTCCTCCATTGGACAGCAGCTGAGCTCCGTATTCCGTGACGATGCTCATTTGAGTCATTTCCGATTTTACAACTGTTAATGTCCAAGAAACGATGATTGAGTTTCGGGAACAACGTTACACTCGATTGAACTCATAATCCTACTAATAACGAATCTCGGCATCCTTTGAGAATTAAAGCAGCACCTGTCCGTCATAGAGTTATTATTACTATGGATGGAGATGTCAGGCAACCACTGGCGTACACGATAAGCACATCGCCGTTAATAACTCCTTGGATATGGACCGTTTTTCCGAGGAAAAACGTCACACGAGCGTTTACTTTTTCGAGCCTTCAGGCGACTACTTTCAAAAGCAGCAACACTGAGCCCGGATTCTTAAAACAGACGTGGAAACCGGGCTCTGAAACAGTGTAGATTTACAGCCTCCGCCTCTTATTTCCATTCTTGAAAGCTTACCTTTTTATAACCATAACAGCAATATCGCCCTGGGGCAAGGCACGACGATGGAAAACAGAGTTCTAACAGGTCAGCGCTAAAAAGAGCCCTCGGAAGCCAAACCGGAGGAGGAGGAGCACTGATACCAACGAATGAGCCTCAATCTATAACTGTAAACGACTCTGGACCGTAAAGAGATTAATTTCGTCTTCCAACACGTGCAGTTGTGTCCAATGTCCAGTTCTCTGGAATTGAACCGCTTTTCCCGAGAACGATTTCGTTGGAGGAGAAAAATGGGCATCATGGAACTTTATTGCTCCGTGATGTAGAAGTACGTGTCTGAGAGAAAAAGAGGGCAGCATGCGAACGGGTAGTGCACATTTTAATATACACAGTGGATCAGTTGTGTCCAATGAAAGTATACCCAAAGGTAGGACAGAGTAGCGCAACCTCGTTTTTGTCTCATATGTCAGCTTATGACTGTAGTGACGTCATCACGAATATGCGACACTACAGCCAATCAGAGAGAGAGGGAATTTGGAGAAGAATCCGGACTCATCCTCTGTCTCATTTGAGAGCTCAACTGAGTGCCCACGGACTTTCATGGGGCTCAGGCTGAAGCAAAAAACTCCTCCCTCAGTCTTATATGCGACAGTGGGCTAGCTGTAATGCGCTACTGTGCCCTACCTCTTATATCTACTTTCATTGGTTGTGTCTCAGAACATACTTTTATGAAAATTGCCACTTGTTATAATACTTGAAAATGGATTAATGTATGCTATTAATTAATTCCTTTGGATACCCACTGTGGTTCGACCGATTAGATGTGCGGACGTTCCAAGCACTTCTTCTTCTCGGACTTGCAAATTGAAGGGTTAGAAGAGACGGGTATCAAGTGCGCACATATTCTGGAGAGCACATTTGATTTTGTGAAACACGGAATATGATATTTTTGAACGTTATTAACGTTTTCTCTTCTTCTCTAACTGTTGTGTGTGGTTTTCCGGTTTTCATTTCTATAAATGGAGATTGTTTATCGCCGTCGTCGTCTTCCCATGAGTGTTTTCTCTATTAATCTATCGAAAACAACCAGAAGAAGAAATAAAAATAGACATCCGGCATTCAGAAGATAACAATGAAACAATGGCCCATTTTTAGCGCCAAATAAAAGTCCCAAGTGGCAGCTGGGAACTGGTTCTTAATTGGCTCAATAGGAGCCCCAAAAACTTGGACAAAATGGTAACAAAAGAGGCCGCACTTAGCCATCCAAGGAAAAGCACCACTTTGAAAAACAACATTGCTCCCATTTCGTACAAAGCAACATAATAAACACACTTCAAGTCATAACAACGACTAATATCTCGCGGGCATTTCGCATTTATTATGCGGTCAGCGAAAATGTTTTCCTCTCACTTGAACTGTGATCTAATCGCGAAAAAGAGACCCCGAAAAAGCAGGTGTACGAGCAGCCGCACAAGCCGTGCTTCTTCAATATTATTATTCGATCGTTGTATAGATAGAGGATTTGCCTGGATGATGGAGGGAAAGAGGAAATGGTCTCTCTGAGCTCCGCGGTCACACGCCACCCGGCAGCAGTCATTGTCGAGCTGTAGCTGAGGCGAGAGCGCTTCTCCCGATTCTTTCTTTCTTTCCATGTGTGATACCTCCAACTGAGTAGCGAGTAGCTGAGTTGGGAGAGTAGCCAGCCGCACAAAGGCAAGGGATCGATCTCTGCTGAGGGCTGAGGGCTGAAGCTGAAACACACGCACGCCGATTCTTGTTCCTTTTTCTTCTTCTTCTTCTTCTCTTGTTCTCTCTCGTGTGTTGTGAAACTGTTGAAACGCTGAGCTCGCTACTCGTTAGTTGAAAGAGAGAACGAGACGCATTCGGAAGCAAAAGCACACTCGATAGAATGATATCATGTTGGATTAATAAAAAAGAACAAGTGCTTGGTCCCCATCATCAGTGTTTGCTTTGGCAGTGGTCTTGTGAGCTTGTCTCGAACAGAAGCCATCCTTTGGAGTGACAGATTGGCGGATTATTCCTAAGACTTATATAATTCCGGTGTCAAGTCCGATCTCTTTGTTTTAGTCCGTGAGAGAAAAAGGCTCTTTTTTTCTCTCTCTCTGTGAATTAATAATGAAGTGACGTTTGTGTGTCGCGTGTATTTGTGAATCCGCCTCGTGTGAAAATGCCGATGAAGCATTTGACGTCTCCTGAAAAGCCGATGGCGTTTGGGTTGCTGCACAAAGACAGGTAAGGAAACAAAAGTCACAAGCAATGACATTTAATAAGGGGGATTACTGGGAATCTTTAAGTATTATTAGTTTTATTACCGTAGATACCGTATTTTTTTTAAGTTTGACCACAAAGCCCAAAAAGGAGTTCGTTAGGAGTTCTCTGTGTTGTATGATGCTGTTGCTCCTTCGCCCTTTTAGGATCCATTTCTCTCCTGTCGATGGCACATCAAAAGCTTTCCACTCTATTCGACGGACATTGGCCGTAAAAAGAGAATCTCAAAATCGTTCTCACTATTTTTGCAAAACATCCTGTTTCTCTCTCTCGTCTCTCGTATTAAATCCAGGAAACCGGTGAAATTACTCCTCTCAGACAGCTGTTATAGCTGAAGCTGCCATTTCCAATGAATATTCTGCTTTAATGGCTTCGCTTTTCCAGTGAATGGAGCATATTGCTGCTGCTGCTGTTCTGCATATCTTCGCACTGCTTTTCCCTCTCTATCTGCCGTCCAGCTATTAACCACAAGTGTAGATTCTAAGTCGCTGCTAGCTGGCTCAATGAGTTTTTCTACGGAATACAATAATGAATCTTTTTTGTGTGTCGCATGCACACATAGAATATGTGGTTTACGTGGTCATGATTAATCTACTTGAGTACAATGGTTAGGTTTACTTAAAACCGGATTTACCCTTCTTTTCATGGTTTTACTTTCTTGACACGTGCAAATTTTCAATATCCTGGCCCTGTTGAGACTTGCTGTCCCAAAAAGGTTTTATCTGAGCCACGCCCTTTAATAAGCTGCAATACGAACCCAATTTATCCCATAAAAGTCAACCGACCAAAGGTAAATGTTTGTTCTATCCACTATTTACAAAGGTTGCAGTTTTGCTTTGGAAATAGGAGAGAAGAAGTCTGTCTTTCGTCAAAATATGATCTATTTAGCTTGTCATCATTTTAGGTGAAAATAGACCCTGCCCTATTTTTGACAGTTTCTTTTCTTCTTTCTTTGCTTGTTATTATTATGATTATTTCACCTCCCAAGGATTCCTCCAGCAAGCCACAGATTCGCAATTAACTCCAGACGACCAAAAATGTGTTTACCCATTTTTCAAGGTAATTACAAATATTGACTCTTTCACGCTTCCAGTGTTTTGACAACAAATAGCAATATGTCAATTGCAAGAATTCTCCCCGGAGACAAAAACAAGATTGTAAATATTCTCCATATGGGGTCCCCGTTTGCATCTATTTTTGTAGGTGTCCCAACACTTTTAATCACCATTTTCTCTCTTGTTTTTAAAGTGGTTTCTGACTGATTATCATTAGCAGATAGAGATCACCACGGAGAAATCGTTAGCAGCAGCAACAAACTTCTCCTTCTCAAAATAGCACTTTTTCATATGAAACAAAAGATTAAATGATGGGCTGTGGATATAAAAGCATCAATTAGAAGCGTACTCTATCATCATCAGAGGCTTGTTGAGCGCACACAACTGTCCAACGGTAGATTGAAGCACTATTAATAGCCAAAGAAGGCCTTCAAGTCCGTTGTACGGCCTGATGAGTATGCTTACAGCGCTCAATTATTAATTTATCATGGTAGCTTCTTCTTCTTGTTTTTTCCTCCTCGGCCGTTGCTCGTTTTCACATGAGAATAAACGGCAGCAAAAAGTGGCATCAATATGATCACCGAGGACAAAAACAATAGCTCAATCAGTGCATAAATCGTTTAAAAACGTATTAAAAGTCATTAATAAGCAATAAACCACCTTCTATCGAATAAAAATTGCCTCATAACTGCGTGATTTTCACATTTTAATCCCTTCTCAGCGGTGGGTCCTTCTGTCGTCTCTCTGTTTTCCTTCTTTCTTTTTGAATTTGCCGCCACAAAGATAAAGCTCTGTGTGTCGTCGTCTTAGTCTTAGTCATCGCCGTGCCCTAAAATGAAACTTGACCCCAGAGAGTAATTAATCTTGACCCAGAGAGGGTTGACTAGAAGAGATTAGAAGCAGGAAACGCTCTAAACACATTACTGTTCTCAATGACTGAACCTCTCTAGAGTTCTTATCACTGGAGCTTGCTTCCTTCTGTCAAAAATCCTTTGTGTAATAGCTACCCTTGTAATATTGGTCATCTTTTTGCCAGATGCTGGCTTATAAAACTCTCTTTCAGTAACAATATTCAACGTTTTTAAAGTGTGCGCCACACCTCAACAATTTCCGGTTTCTTCAAGATCATTCTTGAATGCAATTATTGTCAATAATATGTCAACCTGGGATTAAAAGGGCTGAATCAAATTCCACAAAGATCCTTTTGTCCATAAACCCGTCCAACATTTTTATACTCATTGTCAACAGTTTAATCGTTTTAATTCCTGTGAGATCGATCGATCGGGTTCATTAGTTTCAGATCACGGCGGCAAAATTCCTAAATTTGAACAAGAAGTCTCTATTTGGATAGAAACTATTTGAAATGTCCACAGACATTAATGCCAACGTTGCTGATAGCCAAAAGAAACAGACCTACCGCCATAGTGCGCTTATCACAGACACATTTTTGCCCTACGAAAGATGAGTCATTTCGCTTAATAGGTCGAACTTTAACAGAGAGAGACATCTTATCTGTCGAGATAGCAAAATATAAAACTTTTATTACAGCATCTTTATAAGGAAGCATCAGCATCATGGAATGCGACTTCTGGGTTAAAACAACATCTCATAATTACGACCACGTTTTAAAACTATATCTGTCTGCGTTTCATCTGTTCACGGCTGTCTAGAGAGTAGCTGAGATTCCCTGGGTGGTCTGGGGGAAAAGTCAAGGTAGAGTCTCCGCTACCAAGACAGTCCAAAAAAGCAATTACTTTAGATCTATCTATTTGCGGTGAGATTTAATAGGGACTTGGAGTAATGGGTTACAATTTACATCTGGTTAGTAATCATTTTGTAATCGCCAAGGGTACTGCAGGGTATCACCACAGCAGGAGTCGCTGGGGCAAATTGGGCAGAAGAATTTAAAAGCACACGGCTCATTTAGTCATTGGAATGGTGAACTGGTCTACAATAATAAACATTGGAGGGGTTATTTTGGGTCTAGCCTTGGGGACTGGCTTAATTGCACGCTCCATTTTACGAGTTAAGAATTCCTGGATGAAGTAATTCTCAATGGGATTTTAGGGGTCAATCAACCGACATTTTAGTTGTATTATATGAATTGAGGACCAAAGTTAATCCTACCACAAAACAAATTGAATTGTTTGCTGATACACAAAAGTCGACCCTTATAAGAAAAATTGGAGGCGAATATCAGCAGCCCATATCCAAAGACACGCGATATTTACAGAGTTAAATCAGTGTCAGTTTAGCTTTGGACTGCAGCCCGTCGTCGTCTGATCATTATAAAGCGAAATGGCAGCAGGTCAATTTCTGTTACATTCCACCAATCCACCGAGCTCCAAAAGTCACGTTTCAGCTCAATGGATATTGGGAAGAAGCCAGCACAAAAAGGGGTTGAAGCAGCATCAACAAAAACGTTTGGAAATCACATCATGCGATCATGTAATTATGTTGTCTGAGCATGAGAGCATTGTTTATAACTGTGTTATGTTGTGTAGTCGACTGTGATTGTTCCAATTCCGATGATCATCTTTTGTCGTCTAGCCTGGTGGCGAACTCTTCTCCTCCTCCTCCCGTATATATAAATTATTACTACCTGGCCGTGCGACCAATAATTTTTTGCCCGCCCATTTTCCTTCCACCAGATTTTCTGGCAACTGCAGCTCCTCGTTTTGTCCTGTCCTGCAAATCCACGGCTTACGCAGCCACTGTTTACCTAAACAAAAATCTGACCCTTTTCATTAGGACAGTTGAAAACAACTCTCAGCTGCTCTCTCTAGGTGTTAAACCATTGAAAACGACGACGAGGAGACAGCAAAAATATTCATGAAACTTTTTTTCTGTGGTCAGTTGTCTACCGGAGCTTCCCCAAGTGACACGTAAACAGAGTTATGTCCTTGTTCTCTTCAAGTGGCCTGTTAAGTGTTTGTGTGTGTGTCTATAATTGACATTGTTTGACCGTGTTCACATCGCAGCATGCTCGCCATGGCATAGTAAGTTTTACAACCTCCTTTCAATGCATCTTTTTACACTTAGAACCATCAGGGGGTCAAAGCTTGTTTCTGGGTCAGTTTTTGTCTTCTCGGGTGCCAAAATCACACCTCTGTGTATACATTATCTTCCCATGTCTTGGGGCCGTATTGAGTATCATCATCCACTGCTTTACCTTTAAAATCAAATCAGCAGCAATGAGGTCTTTTTCTCTCTCCAAAAACATCAATCACTACTTTTTGGGAGACAGGTCTGATGGGTTTTGGAAGAGAGTTCAAATTTTGTTACATGATTGTGGCTTCAGACCCTTGGAGCAGCAGTCTTATATTATATTCCTACCTCTACACATGATCAATGCAAAGATTGATCTGTTTAAGAAGAAGTTTTCTCCTACTTTTTGTTACCAAAGTGAAATCGTACAAATTCACAAAGACAAGGAAGGGATCAATTTTGTTCAGCTATGGCAACACTTTGTTGCGTATATTTTGTTAAAGGGACCGGAAACCAAAAATGACTTGGGCGTCTCAAGAAAATGACGTAATTGGTCAATTGGGTAGTTTAAAAAACGTGCTTCTTCAAGCTGTAGACAGTCAGCAGCAACACATAATGCCTTATTGAGAAAAAGAAGAGTTGTTCTGGTTATGGGCTTCTTAAACCTAGCAAAAAACGCGGATAATGGCCTGGGAAAATCTCAATTTTAATACTTTTTGGGATGTAGCATTCTCTCCGATTGATAGCTATCTAGCAGCACGCACACTGGCATTAATTTTTTTGCCATCGAACCCACCCAAAGTAGAAGAGGTCACATTGCTTTATCATTATAGCGTAGGCGATCGAAAACGTTGTTCTAACCCTTCTTCTCATTCAATTTTAGAGCTGTAGTTTTTCATTCGAGGCCTGGAAGACACAGACAATAGAATCGACTCGTATAATGACGGGCTTTCTTCCATTTTTGCAGATTTGGTTGTACGATTATCATGATTACATAAAGCATACTTTTGACCTGAAGCTGGCGGTAATAATAATAATGCTACAAGAGTTGCGTGATACTTTCCAAGACGGTTTAAGTCGTCCAAGGGAACAGGGAATAAAACCTCTTAAAGGCATTTTAACCCGTTTATAGTTGAGATGGAATAGGGTGTGTGTATGTTTTATACCATTTTCTATCTGACTCTTTTCTGAGATCCGTGAGAAAAGCGGAATTTTCTTCTACTATAAATTCGCCATCCACAGATGTACAGCAATGTCAAAGATGGTTTCAGATCTATGGACGTCTTTTCGAGGGAAACTGTGGAAGCCACAGGAATTTCAGAGAGACATTAAAACCCTCTGTTTTCTGCAACTGTTGCAAATAGTAGGGAGAAAAAGGTTTTTCAAAACCTGCCGCTTTTTTCAACTACAGGTTCTATTTTTCTGCATAAATGCACACTTTTAAAATACGGAAAGCATCGTTATTTTCCCTATGAATAAGCATCACTTTGAACCCATCAAAAGAAAGTTTGCCATTTTACTTCCATTGTCTGGTGTTCAAGTTTCAACCCATATTTAAAACCCCTGCAGGGCTGCCAGTCATATTCGATAACCATGTTACGGACAAAAACAAAGAACAAACTGAAAAAGAAGAAATTTGAACCACATGATATTACCAAGACAAAGAAGATACTAAAAAGCTTTTTATTTAAACACTTTATTTTCTCTGTGTGTAAAAACAGAAGCTTCAAAATGCGCCCATATATTTTATATGTTCGACGCGCAGCCTGAGGCGTTGTTAGCACACCTTAAAGCTGAGAGCATCATCTGTATCATCATATACACCCAGGTTTTCCTTTACCTAATATACAACAAAGCGCTTTCTTCTTCTTCCATGTTTGTCCCCTCATATATCAGAATAGCTGTTCAAATCATTAGGCTTCTCTTTTCCATGCTTGAATCATTTGACAGTGGGATATTAAACCCACCAGCAATGGCTGTGTTGTGTTCTGTGCGGTGGCCATTTTTCAAAGGCTTTAAAATCTGGAATAGGAGATTACACGCCTTGATAATGATAAGACAGTCATGAAAATGGAAAGAAGTAGTTTCATTTCTGGTTGTGAGAGCCAGATTTTCTCAACCAGCAATTGTAGGAGAATTTCACCCTTTTGCAATGGCTAAAGTGGAGCATTCTTACAATGGACAGCCATACAAGGGGTTTGGAATACACATATAAGCGGGCAATAAAATTATTGCCAATGAAAATTCGTTTTCGTGCGGCTTGTGGAGCTCTTCCTTTTTTACGACCTCACTCAGCTCTGTATCATTGCCAATGTGTGAGAATCAAATTATATCATGACTACAACTACTTACTACACATGGCTTGATTTATAATCTCCACACGGCTGTAATATAATGAGATAAAATACACTTGAGCAAGCAAATTTGAATCTCAGCCTTGACAGCTTGAGTTTAATTTCTTCATCTCTGAGTACGGGTCAAACAAAGGATATGAACTTTCCATTCTCATAGGCTCAAATTAACTTCCAACAAACCCTCATTTTGCATCCAGTAGGCCTCTCTCATCTCCCTGGAATGCGGATTAAATATGAAAAGGAGGCTTATTCTTATTATTTGTTCTCTCATCGCGAGAAGAAGGCCTTAAAACACTTTTTCTCTCTTCACGGCTCTGACGTTGATCCGAAAGTCGTGTCTAGCTCTGGTTCTAAATACGGAGAGAAACGGACGGGATAAGAAACGCACGGAGGCCTGAAGAAGAAGAAGAAGCTTTTTTGTGCGATGTCTCAGTCCCCTGTAATAAAATGAATGAGAACCCTTTTATAAAAGAGAGCTGATGATAATGGTGATTACATTTGGGCGTTTAAAAAGGGGGTGAGGAAATATTGGACCATATATTTTGTTCCTGATAGTTGTTGGCTAAGGCTATCATCACTTCTTCGCTTGATTGCTCCAAATTTTCCAAAGTGGATTTGAGGTCCGTTAACACGGGACGACGGCTTACATAATGTTTTGGCGCCGTCATGCCTCGGACTGTTGGGGAAGTTGTTTTTGCTTGCTTTCAAAGTTGTTGCCCCGGAGCTAGTGGCGAGAGAGAGGCTCGAACAACAATAACATTGCAGGAGCAAAAACGTCTTTGTAGTCATATGGGTGTGTTGATTGTATTTCTCTAACTTTGCACTGGAGGGCTAAGAGGCCCTTAAATAAACTTTCCTATGCTCGTATCATCGTATGTCAATCGTTTATGAGAATCAGATAGCGTTATCGGTGTCTCTAAACTGTTCAAAGGTAATTGGGTCAAATCCGTGGCTTCAACTCGGTTTGTTCTCATGCTTCGGACACTTGGTGAAACACCGATTCATTAAAGCCGTTTTAATGGTCTTGGGCCTACGCACAACGCTCTCCGAGAAGGAAAAGCTTATAGAGGTCCGTTCCGGTTATCTCGGGCTAAAACTTGTTATCTGCCAAAGAGGCGGATTAGCCTTCTTTTCAAATGGCAGCCAACAAAATGCTCTAGTTTATGAGTGCAAAATGTCGGTCAGAAATCGAAGATATCATCTAATTTGTCTGTTTGTTTCAGCGCCCGCCCTGTGTACCTCGCAGAGCACGCCAACGGCTTCAAGACAGGCGGCAGCAGCCTCATCAAGAACGAGGCCTGGCACTACAGACAGAAGGAGCTGCAAGACGCGGAAGACGAAGAGCTGAGAGCAATGAAGGCAAAGATGAGCAAGAACTCGTCCTCCAGTCTGTCCCTCAGCCCGCCTGAGCGCCCACCCAAGAAGCCGCATCTACGCGGGGAGCAGCCGGACACACCACCACCGCGGCTGCCGTCCAGGCCCGCGTCCAGGGCGTCCAGCAGTGCGGCCAGCTCCAGGGGCGCCACGCCAGTCAGCAGGAAGCCCAAGATGGCCACGCCGCCGGGCTCACCCAAGGTGGGCGGGCGCGGGCGCAACAGTCTTTGCAGTGTGGCGACGCCCCCGCCGCCAACTCCGCCGCCCGTGTCGCTGGGTGGTAGCAGAGAGCAGCTGCCTCTGCCGCCGCCACCAGAGGATGCCATGCAGGACGAGGAGGCAACAACACTAAGGTGAGTTTCCATTGAACCTTATGAATATTAGCCATCTATTAATCTCCAAACGTATTTTGGCTTTTAACTTTTAAGACCCTCTCATTTCGAGTCGAAGAAGATCATTTGTCTCTTATTGAGCATAAGACAAAAACGAACCTTCTTCGCCCACATTACATATTTCTTGAAAACGAACCCCGTGCGAAAACCAACCGAGATCATTTTTCATGTTCGCTGCGCATTCACCCCATGCAGAGAAGTTCTTAACACACATTGAATGAGGTCAGAAAGCTTATAACGGGTCCTCCACCGAACTGTAAAACTCTCGTTTAAGGTCTATGAACAATGACGGTGTAATTGCCGGTCATAGATCTCTTTTACACATTGGAATTTTCATCATTTTCATATATACCGGTGATATTGCTCTGCTGGAAACATATTGACCGAGGACGATTCAAACGAGTCGATTTTTAACCCTGCTGTGCAGCCATAGCATGAAATGAAGCCTTTCAAAAGGAAATTGTATTTTTCAATGGAAAATAAGTTTCTCCCTCAAATCAATTTGCAGTTTTGAGTGTGCTTAAAAGCGTTTTTACGCACAGTCATGAAACGTCAATTGTTGTAAAATATTGTTTTAAAATCTTCTTTTTACGACGTAAAAAGGAAGGAAGAGACAGTATTGCTTTTAGAACGTTTTAAGGCAATTAAGAAGCCTCTTCATTTTTTAACGTTAAGCTGCTAATTCCTTCTTCAAACAAGACTCTTTCCCACACCCTACAGTCATATTTTGTGCCGTTTCCAACCTTTTTAATGCATAAATTTGACAACGAAGAAAGTGAGTACAAGGGGTTGTGGTAGCCGGAAGATTTATGTCACGTTCGGAATGGGAACATTGTTTGAAGTAAAAGTAAGGACGGCGCCAAAAGAGGAATAGAAGAAAGGAATTGTCTTGTAGAAATGCTTTTATCTACATTGGGGTCGCCACTCATGTTCCCTTAAATAGCTTACTTTGACACTTTAAATGGCAACCCTATCATGTTCAGCTGTTAAACGGCAGCCCTAACAGGTGTGAATGGGAATAATTAACGCTTTTTGTCGCTTGAATTAAATTAATCGCCTCGTTTTTAATTGACACCATCTTTGACTGAAGACCTAAACACTGAGAATAGAAAACAATGCATAAAAAGCGCCTCTAACGAGGGAGGTGAAAGCGATTAAAACGTGTTTTAAAACGGGGTCAATTGCCAAAGTACTATTACAATATGATTGTATGTTTCCTGTACGTAATTAAATGGATTCGTGCGCTTACAATTTCATGCTGTATTGGAAAAGGAGTGAAAACGGCCAGAAGAGCTTTAAACCGTGCAGTTTAGTTGGACCGGGGGTAATAACAATTCAAATTTCTCTCACATACAAGGGCATAAATTCAAACTGATTGGTTTTGGAATGTGATATTTTATATTGGGTGTCATTTTGAATCTCATTTTCTTCGACAAGGAGAATTTGTCACTGACAGAACGTTTTGGGAGAAATGGGTGGCTGGATAACAACCTGTAGCAGGTTTTAGGGATAACAAGAAAGTGGGCTTTAAAACTTGATCTATACATTTGGGGTGTTTTAGTCTTGTAACGCCTGTCAGCAGCTGAATTAGAAACGGTTTGTCACTCTCAGGAAATGGAATTAATGTCCAATGACAGAATGTGGCGTCAAAACAGACTCCCTGCCTTTGCACCGTTCACTTTTGAACACGCCTTGTTCCTGTTGTTGTGATCCGTAGCCAAAAATAAGACCATTAAACGTCACCAAAATATTTCAACTATAATTACTCTTCTTCAGAGCAGTGAAGTCCCATTTTATTCTAACCAAATTCCTATGCAAATGTCTTCCTCTCTAAATTGATATGACAAGCAGCAAGCAGTCAAAACGGAGTTGTTTGTTCCTGCGAGGAGCTCTCTTCCGAGAAGGCTCCCAGCAGCAGTTGACCTGGAGACCTACAGAAAGAGACAAGAGCCGGAAGACGCAAATTACGCCTCCGAGGGTATTTCATGTTGTGGCTTGCCTCCTCTTGTCTATTTTTATAAATTTTTAATTTGGAAAAATATAGAAAAGAGCAGCATTGAGCAATTTTCATTTTATTTGGGAAATTTTGCTGCAAAATATGCAAAGCTCATTAAAATAATAATAATGCACATATTAAAATTTGCTTCTGGCTACAACAGCAGTAAACAGTTAATGACTTGAAAGGGAGGTAGCAATGGAATGAGGGAGATATTAACAAGGAAAGGAAATTCTTATGCCGAATTTATTCCGGTGCTCAACACAACTTTAAAGGGAAGTCATAGGACAAAGAAGACTTTTTCCACTACATATTTTAACTAATTATCACATTGCCCATCTTACGCAGCTCCGTGTTTTTGCCTGTCTGCCTAGATGGATCGGGCAACCTGCCTGAGCTTGACAAATTCTCCCATTGTTATTCATGAGAATTATGTGGCACCCCTGAGATCGGAATCAGTCGGAATCATTCCGTAACCATGTGTGGTACACAATCAAACAGCCCAGAGCAGGAAAAGCATGCCCGAGCTCTCCGTTTGAGCAGTTTTCAAGCCTTTAACGGCAAAAGACGGAGATCTTTGAGTCAGGAAGGGGCAAAAAACCTTAGGCAACGGACAAAGACTTGAGCAGCTCAAACCTGCTTTTTAAAAGGCAACACATTATGCAGATCCTAATGCTTAGTTTCTCTCTCATAGAGGCGCGCGACAATGAACATTCCTTAGGATGTATTAGCACGTTTTAACCGGTGTCGACTGTGTGGTCTCCATTCAAACGGTGGAATGCGGTATAAAACCGTTTTTCTCCTTCTCAGGCATCGATTTCGGACAGGAAATGACCGAATAAATGCATTTTCAAAGGCATTTTCCCCGCCCCTAAACATCGCCGTCGTTGCAAAAACACCTATTCGAGAAAAGGGTTATTTTATATCCACATCCCGGCATTACCATTCTGAAGCTCTTTCGGTGTTCGTTCAAAATTCCATCCACATTCCTGAAGGCATTATTCAACTCGGGAGGAACACAATGACCTCCCAACTCTTTTGATACCTTCTTCTCCTCCGAACTCGGAGGAGAACCTCCGAGTAGTCTCCGAAATGATGATTAGACGATTATACACCTTTCACAGACGGACTCAAATGCTAGACAGTTTTCATCCGTTAATATAACTGGCAACCCTAGTAAGTGAGAAAAGAGCTTCCAATTAGACAACACAAGCTGTCTTTTGTGTGTCATTCTCAACGCCTACTACGATTCTGTCTATTATACATGCCACAGTGGGTTTGATAAGAAAAGGGGTTCCACTGTGTCTTCTTCTCTCCATTTTCCCCCGTCAAAAAGAGAAACTATTCTTTGTCTCTGGGACTGTGAGAAAAACCAACAACACCAAAAGAGTTTCTTCATTTGTTTCAATTCATTTTTGTAGAAGCGTGACAATTCTGTTTCGTGCATGTGTGAAAATAACGCATTGGTGACTTGCGAAAAAGCGTTTTTCACCCATTAAACAAGCATTTATTACCCTTGATATACGTACCTTTAAAAAGTCCATTTTGCACTTAAAACAACGTTTACGACCGAGACAAGTTTTTTAAAAGTATGTTGATGGGAAAATGGGTAAAGTTTGAGTTTTCGGAAGGAAAGCTGCACAAAAAGGTCTTTTCTTCTTCTTTATCATTTTTGGGACAAAAACGGAAACTTTTTCGGTCACGACTTTTGTTAAAAAATGAAGCTTCATTTTTAATTCTTTTGAGCAGTTTCTTTTTCGCCGCTTCATTTATTCTATTTTTCCGTCTGCGCTTTTGATTGATTCTTATTTTAGAAACTCATTTTTGTTTAATCCTGCTGCTGTTCCTTATCCAATATTTTAATGGGAAAAGAGAATATTGCCCAGCTGCTTTAACACACTTTAATAATAGCCCATCAAACCTGTTTTGCATGTCATAATCCACATGGAAGAACAAGAAAAGGACAAAGGGAATTGTTCCCACTAATACGTAATCATATAATTGGAAGCGATACATATGCAAATCTTGCCATTTTTGCCAAATACAAAAGGCAAAAGTTGCACTTTCAAAACACAATGATATTTTTGCAAACGTCCCCTCGAGGGCCAAAACGCAAATAAAAAACTGCTCTCATACACACGTCATGTCCAATATTTGAATTTGCCGCCCTTTTCCACACTGATCCCATCCGTCCGTAGCTTTTATGACCTGTTCACGTTCAAATCTCTTATCAAAGACTACAGCACCGATGTACAAGAACCTCAAAGCCACAGATATATAAAGCTCGTTCCGCGCGTCAAAAGGTCGTTGCTTCTTCATCTTCTTTTCTTCATCTTTTAATGAAATTTAGACCCTCTGAAAGGAAGAAGAAGAAGAAACAGTGACGCCATTTTGAGCTCTACAGTCGGTTGGGAGAGCAAAGAAGAGTCGAGTCTGCCTTGCCTATATCTGCAGCTGCTACTACGTGTGCCACACGGCAGCTAAAGATAAAAATGGGAAGCTGCTTCTTTCTTCCTTTTTATAACGTCGATATACCGTCGTCCGCGGACGATACGACCTACTTTTAGGTGATCTACAAAAGGGGAAAGAAAGACAAAATGCATAAAAGGGGCGTGTGTCGGAGAGGAAGTATATGCCTGGAAGCGATATTAAAACCCTTTTTGACGGATAAATGATATAGATTCGGCGTCTATAATTCTATATACGACGCTTCTGGCTGTGTATGTGAGAACTTGGGAGTTTTAAGTAGGAGAATATATTTGACGCTCTTAAATTAACTCTCACCGTCAGATGAACGGTTATAGCAAGGTTAATGTTATGCACCGACATGTACTGTATGTCTGTTCTCAAGTCCTATTGTGAATACTCTCTCCGCTTATAGCTCAACTGAAAAATCAATGCCAAGTGAAGCGGAAGAAAGCGCTTCCATTTTCTTTTCTTTCTTTTCGTTTCCACGTGAACTTTGCCCGCTTCAACTCGACGACTCTCTGTTTTCTTTGTCACGGAAACTGTCCTGCATAGATCTTGTTTAGTTTGGAGCTCTCCCCGACAGTGAAAACATGCTGCTCTGATATCGTGATTTGTGGTTTACACTCCTGTAAGCAGATTATTATTAAGATTACGCTATCGTTCAAATCACTCAAGAGATTAAGGCGCGAAATTTTAAAACCTTGTCCATTTCTTCCTTTCAGACTTTGTGATAGATCTCCGTTGAGCCCGGTGCCAGCCAACATGCTGGACTCGCCCGCTTGCGGTGTGGACGGCAAATACCGTCGCACGTCGTCGCCCGCGGCACCGCCACCGGCCGCACGTGCGGCACTCAGCCCACCCGGCAGGAAGGTTAGCCTGCCAGCGCCCTCCTCGACGCCCACCATGGTCGGCGCGCCCATGATGGCAGACAAGTCCCCCGCCAAGACGCCCAAGCGGGAGTCCCCTGCCACCATTGCAGCGAGAGGTGAGTCTCCAGAGTGTTATTTTTATCATGTTTACCCATCGATGTAATCTGACAAAGAATGCAGATTACCCGCCATTGTCTCTTTATCTCTGTTCACACCCTAATGCGATAAATTGCTTCTTCCAGGCGCCCCCGGTTGGGAGAAGTTCCTCGGAGGCAAGACCTCCACCGTTCAATTCACCTCCGAAGAGCTCTCAAAGCTGAAGCAGCAGCGCGACGCCAAGCAGAGGAACCTCATGGAGTCCATCGCTCTCAACAGCAGCACCAACAACGGGGCTCCCAAGCCGCCTCCGAAGCCGTTTAAGAAGACGCTCCCGCCTCCGATTGAGACGAGCTTTGACGAGGAGGACGCTCCGGTGTCACCAGCACGGAATGGTTACGGAATGTCGCCCCTTCATGGTGCAAAGTCGTCCCCAAGCCTGAACACACCCACCCAACCCGTGATTAAGAAACCCGCCGCGCCAGCGTGGAAGAACAGCCTGGACAGTCTCCGCCCCAGCCCTGCTCGCCGCGGCACCAGCTCCAGCCCCAAGACCCGCACCAACGCAGGCATCAACAACCACACTGACGCCCCTGCTGCCAACACCAGCTACGGCGCTGTCAGCCACAGCCACAGCAACTCTGACAGCGGACTGAGCTCGCTGAGCGGTCGCACCAGCACCATGTCCCCGATCTCGACCATGTCCACGGTGTCGTCCGTGTCCAGTACCAGCTCCAGCGGGTCCAGCTCTCGGGCCAGCCTCCGCTCAGCGTCGATTGTGAGCTCGTGCACCATCCCGCTGGATGAGGAGGACGAGAACGCGGCGCACGGGACGTCGCCCCAGATGGAGGAGGAGGAGATGCTGATGGTGCTGAACGCGGCGAGCCCGCCGGCGGTGACGGCGAACGGTGCGGGCAGCGAGACGACGACGACGAGGTTCCTGAGGGAGTCGTCGCGTCGGGCGGTGGGTGGGCTGGCCAGGGAGAAGCTGCCCGAGGAGGTCGAATGTGAGGAGTTGAGCAAGGAGCTCATGGAGGAGCTAGAGCAGCGGTCGGAGAATGAGAAGCTTACAAAGCTTTTCGGTAAGACAATCGATTACATTATCTATTTATAATTCGATATATAATTTGTGTTATTTCAGGTCTCCCTGTCAATGCCAAGACTTCCGCCGACTACCTTGAAGGTCTGTTCAACTTCTCCTCGGCTGAGGGTGATCTCCAGCAGCAGCAGCGTACGCCAGCCAGTCTCAACAAATCCAATATGAGCCCGTCACTGCTCAGGAACAGGATTGAGGTGCTACAGAGCGAATCGAAAAAGTAAGTCATTCGAACATTTTACACCGACCCGTTGTATTCTAAATTTCGACCGTTATTAGCAGGTGTGTTTTCGTCTCGGTTCAACGACATTTGATTGATATAAATAATATTATGCCTTGTTTTGCAAAATAACATCATATAATCCGGGTCGCTTTCTACCGGAAATTCCACAGTAGATCTGTTGTACCATGCAACGATATGAAACAACCTTCAATGGCATATAAAGCTCGTTATGCGTTTTAGTATGTCTTTGGGCGCATTCCTGAACTCGTATTGTACTTCTCAGGTCAATTAGTAGCATGGTGTCTGTGCTGGAATTCCTGGAAAATAAAACTATTAATTAATGGCTCTTAGAAGTGAATACAATTCTAATTGTGGGCTTTTTGTTTTGACTGTTATGACTGGAGGAAATGATCCTTTTGGAATGTGCAGTGTGAGCACAGAGCTATTATATAAAGTAGGTTCATGAGTGTGAGGTATTTTAACTGTACAATGACAATGACGTATATTCAAGGTACAACAATGATACCAAGAGAAAATATGATCACTTTTTGTACGCGATGAAAGGAAAATATTGTTGAGTACTTTTTTGGAACCACACCCGAGTTGGTTTTTGCCTTTGTGCTATTTTAGGATCCGTTCAAACCCATAAGAAATCGAAAACCGACTCGAGCAAGTCTCAATATTAATATATCTTTTTTCTTGGCCCACTTAAACCCCCGATAATCTCAAAAGCAACGTTATCTCGGCTTCCAAATCAGATCCTCTTTCTGCTGTTTTTGCGTGAAACGGGGTTAAAGACTTCTTAAATAGCTTGGTCAGTCACATTCTGTCCACGGCAGAGTAGCATCATCATGTACAACATTTGAACACGATTCCAATGTTCCCCATATGCATGAATAGTTGCTAAAGAAGGGGTGTCGTTTTTGTTGCCTTTCTTGGTGGGATGCTTGCTTCCCTTTCAAAGTAGTCTCTGCTGTTGCCTTTTATAGGTTCTATTCGAGCCTAAACATGGCTTTTTATGAGCCATGCTCATACATACATTCAATTGTTCCAAAGACGACGGGAGAATATTCATGGAGTTTTTTTCTAACCTGTTGCCTTATTTTTAAATCCCTCCTCCTTCTTTTCGGTCAATTATCTCTGGCTTAAAACCCGCTTTTGAGGGCTCATCATCATCATCATCCTACTTGCGCTCGAGCAGTTCCATAAAAAGCAACTTTTTGTGCTCGAATTTCAGTCCTCGGCAAAAAATAGTGAAAATCCTTCTTCTTCTCTTGAATTATTCATTTAATTAAGTCTGAACACGACACCACCTAAAGGAAAAGTGTTGCCAGAAGAGATAGAAATAGTCTTCCATGTACCTTCCAACTTATAAAGTAACTTTTTAACAGATCATACAAGCCATGTTTGGCACTCGTAACGCATTGGAGAAAACTATATTTTCATCTCTGCATGAGTTCAACAGCCCTTAAAACCTTGTCGCCTTGACGCCGCCTTTTGGGAGAGAGAAAGGCACAAAAAATGATATAAAAGAGCCACCGAGGGATGACACAGCCACAGAGCTACAACTAGTGTGACACGTCTAATATGTCGCTGGCTGACACCTACACCTGAATGAAGCTGTTGTGTGGCCCCCAAGATTAGATTTATTGTTCGTCTTCTTCTTCAAGCAACATCTGCATATAAAGAGTAATAAATTACGTTCAAAGAGGAAATTCTAAATGATATCACTCTGCTTTGGAATGTCTTGAGATTGCACAGTCATCGTGTGCGTACAAGAAATGACGATTTAGAAGATATTTGAATTACTAAATGGATTCTTTTGCTTTATTGTTGCAATGCGAGTTCCAAATTTGTACACTGAGTAGATTAATGGTTGTGGTTTCTGGACGAACATCGTGTATAAGATGGGATGGGCAGATTATCATTTGATTCTGATGGCGTGAGAAACAAAAGGCAAGACTCAAAAGCAAAAACTTAACATCCCTCTTATCACTATTCAGTCTGCATAAAATGCATTTATATTCCAGTTAGCCTCTCAATTCCAGCGGTAATTCTTCATTTTATATGGTCAACAGACATGCACTTTTTGCCGTAATAACAACAGAAGCTCAACTTTCAACTATTTTTGTCACGTTCGATTGACCAAAAGAGAACTTTTTATATCCCCAAAAATTATTTAATATTGCTCCCATCCAGTCTGAAAGATCGTTATCGTGTTTAATGCCAGATTGGGATTCTAAATGACAAAACGATTCAGTCTTTTGTAATATTATATAAGCTCAGATGCAGCTGCTGGTCAAAGTAACAATAAGAGTCCGCTCTTAAAGTGCACTTTTGGGCGTATAATAATAAACCATAGCTTACCATATACTAATAATTATACAACCGCATTGTGCCCCAGAAAAAATAGCGGTTATAATTGCCCCATGCATTTTGTGGTTCTCAAAAAATCCCCTCAGGACCATTTCCAGGCAACTATTAATAATGCAAAGGAGACATAAAAATAACCGCTTTAAAGGATGTTACGTAATTATGACCGCCATAAAGCCGCTTGTAAATTGATTAATCTGATTTAATTAAATGCACCACAACTGTCAATGAACAAACGCTCTGGACGTCGTTTTAAGGGCGTCTTCGCCGTCTGTGAGAACAAGACAACGAAGCTCCTTATACGGCAGTGACATTTCTTTTGTACCGTTTATAGCATCCATTTCGAGCTACCTTTTTAAAGGTTCCCATGGTCAAAGAACTTGAGTTGTCTCAGTCTATCTCGCATTACACATGATTGCATTTTGTGTATCATTTTAAATCAATAACATCGGGAGCTGTGGTTTTGAGATCTGTGGTAAAATTGTGGCCGTATCCGCTATTTGGGGCCCGCCAACAAAGCCCTTTGTGAAGGAGAAAAAAAAGAAGCCCCATTTTCATATTTATTATTATTCTGCTCCTACTCGCCCGATGCTGTTGTCAACAACAAAAACATCTTTGGCTATCAGAAGATAATTCAAACGTCCATCGGCCCAAGATTCAAACTTTACGAGATCTCTTCTCTTTGTCCGTGGACGTTATTTTGATATAAAATACTTTTCCTCCTTGTCTGAGGTTTTGGCAGATGATACAAGGGCTACTTGATGCATGGCATACATGTTGGGAGGCCCTTTTAAGCGTTATATGAGTATGTGGTTATGCAACACTCGTTCTGCATGTATGGCATAATCTGGCCGCAAACCTCTTCTCCAGTGGGCTGTTAGGTGTCAATCAAAATCTTGAATGTTTGAAGCCCCTCGTTCAAACTTGATGATTTTCTTGGAGAGCACATTGGATCAAAATCCGATTTTTAGCACTGTCATCCCGAGCTTCTTTGCACTGTGGGTTCATTGTGGCCATTAATGTTGAATTAACGTTTTTCGTTTCTATGAATGTGGTTCACATATCATTAGCGGAGATTCAAAAGAAAAGTGTTTTATCATGGTGAAAATGGTCATCAAGCTTTTTATTGGACAATAGGCCGTGTCGGATTGGCGCCAGAAAGAAAGTTGGAAAACGAGATTAGTTTCAGAGCTCAGATTTTTGCTTTCCTTCTAGTTCATTATTAAAATCTGGTTTTAAGATGTTATGAAAGTTGTATGAGGTTAACAAATATATTAATGTTCCTCTCTTTTTACAGAAAACTGTTCAGCAGCCCCAAGCTTTCCTCCTCTCCCGCCCATCCTCCGTCTCGAAACGCCACCTTTGACGAGTTCGAGATGAACCGGCGCAACAACATCAACGACAACGGCATGGACGACGAGAACGACAACGACGACGACAAGGACGTCGCCATTAGGAAGAAGAAGGTAAGAAGAGCGGCAGTATTGAATATTACAACCCGGTTAAGCCCTATGCCATAAGAATATTTAAACTTTCTGCATCAACATGAAATACAGGACATATTTACTGATTTTATCTTTCTTCCAGGAGCTTCTTGTGACCCGCCTTGCCCACAAGCTCGACCTCCTCCGCGCCTCCCAACTCCGCCTCAAGGACGAGACCCGCTCCAACGAGGACACCGGGCGCGCGCTCACGGCAAAGGTGTCGGCAGCGGCGCGGCCCAACGAGCTGGACAAGTACAAGCTCACCGTGGAGGAGACGGACAAGATCACGAGCCTCATCGTCGGGCTGGCCGGGCGGTTGGCCAAGGCTGAGAATGCTCTTAAGGCAGCATCCCAGGCTGAGAAGGTAAGCTATTAGCGCGTTTTAAAAGGCAATCAATCATTAGAGCAAATGACTTCATAATGGAAGAAAGGAGATTCTCATTTATGCTCTGAATGTGGTGTAAACACGCAACAGAAAATGATCCATTTATGGCCAACGCCTAGGAATGTCGTTAAAGCCACGGGGTCAAGTGGGGTTAAAACTTGTCTCAGTCAATAACCTTATATTCTTCATCATTTCCAGGATCAGCTCTCTAGCAAGCGCGACAAACTCTCTGAGCAACTGTCTGAAGCCCGCAAGCTGAAGGCGAACATTGACAAGCGGTCGCAGGCGGTGTCCTCGCTGCTCCAGTCCTACCTCAGCCCGGCCGAGTTCGCCGACTACGAGGCGTTCATCGCGACCAAGACGAAGCTCATCGTGGAGTCGAGGGAGGTGGCGGACAAGGTGGCGCTGGCGGAGGAGCAGATTAGGGCCTTGAACGACAGCTTGTGAAGTGGCAACCCTGATAACTGGCCTTAATGGTGACTTGAAGACAGTGGTGGAAAAAGAAGGCTCTTCATACTTGTGAATCGGCTGTGATACTGGTAGACATTCATGATAAACACATTATTATAAAATACCTTCTTAGGCCTTCTTCTGTGTACTTAAAATTGTTCAATTCGGCACTGTGAAAAGATGTTATTATTGAAAATCTCACCCCATTATAGTCCAGGGAAAAAGTGTAGTCTCCAAAATTCTTTCATTATATTTACATGTAACACGTGTAAACACTTCCAGAATCTATATTCTACCATCATTTGTCATTTTATATATCATACACAATAATAAGATATGTTTCAAATATAAGGAATAAAATCTGCTTTGATACCGTTTAAAGAAATGTCTGTTGTGTTATTGTAACCCGTTCGTTCCGTCTCTTGGGAATCATAAACTCTCGTACAAAAACTGGTTTTACCGGCAACAAAAATTAGTACACGTCTCGGTCCTGAACAACTTGAAACATGTTCTTGTTGATCAAACAATATTATTTTAGTGTTGCTAAAGTACCAACATGCGCATCCAAGTGCCTCGATTTGTAGCCAAGGCAGCATCTGGAACTTCTCCTCACAATTTAATTCTAACTCTGAACTGCGGCAGCTCCACCGTCAAATTCCAAGCTTTGGAACCTCAATCCGGATTTGTGGCCTTGTCCGGAATCGCCGATAAGCTGAACACTCCCGACGCGAGATTAAAACTACATCAAGATTCTGCTGCTGAACAAGTGAATATGCAGTGTGGAGGAGGATATGACCGCGCTGTAGAAGTAAGATCATATGTATGCAAAGTCGTAGAACTCGGGAGGGCAAAGTACATGCTAGACCATCAAAAGCGAGAGAACCTTTTGTATTTGGTTTAATCAGTTTTAGTGAACCTCTTTTTGTTTTATAGACGATTATAATAAACCTGTATTTTACTTGGTAGTTGGTCTTCTACTTTCTTAGACGATAGCTTCTCTCTGCCAGTCCCTGCCGCCACTTACCGGCATCGGACACCGTGTGGTCCACGGCGGCCCGCACTGCTCCCACCCAGCTGACCTCATCACCCAACCCGTGCTACGCTCCATCGCCGCCAGCACTTTATTCGCGCCCACTCACATTCCCAGCTGCCTTCAAGGCATCGCTGTGACACAGCGCCGCTTCCCTGACCTCGAACAGGTGGCCGTGTACGACACTGCGTTCCACAGGACGATGCCTGATTACGCGTACAGGTATTCGGTGCCTGAGGAGCTCTATACTGAGCACGGGGTTAGGCGGTATGGGTTTCATGGCATGAGTCACGGGTATGTTACCAAGGAGGCTGCGAGGATTCTGGACATACCCATTGAACGATTAAAAGGTGCTATAAAATCAGGCATTATAAGTAGAGGTCACTATTAAAATGTGTCTACCTAGCTATTAGTTGCCACCTTGGCAACGGGAGCAGCGTCTGCGCGACTGTCGGCGGCCGTTCCCTCGACACTTCGATGGGCCTCGGCCCGCTGGAAGGTCTCGTGATGGGCACTCGCTCCGGAGACGTGGACGCCACTCTCGTCGGATTCCTGGAGGAGAAACTCAACATGTCAGCCAAGGAAATTGTGAGGATGCTGAATGAGGACAGCGGGTTGAAAGGTTTTATTAGGCTAATAAACTGTTTACATATGTTGCATGTCTATGGTTGTAGGCCTATCCGGAACTTCGGATTGTCGAGTTCTTGAGCAGATGTATGATGATGATGATCGCCGGGCTCATCTGGCTGTGAACGTCTTCTGCTATCGCCTGGCAAAGTACATTTCATCGTATCTAGTTCCATTGGGTGGAATGCCGAATGCTCTCATATTCACAGGTACTTCAACACACGTAAAATCCCTATATCTGCCTTTAATATGCCGCATTCAAGGTGGCATTGGCGAGAACTCTTCGCTAAAACGGCGCCTGACCTGCGAGTGGCTCCGTCCCGTGATGGGCGCGCATCTTGACGACGCCAGGAACGACTCCGAGGAGCGTGACGGGAGCATCATTTCGGAGGAGGACTCCGAGGTCACCGTGATGGTGATTAAGACAAATGAGGAGCTGGAGATTGCCAGGGAGACGGAGAAGGTGTTGCGAGAGCACGGTCGATGAAAAAAATATGATATTTTTAAATATAAATAAGCTATATTTGAATTATTTAAGAAGCTCAATACTACAGCAAGTTGGCACATTGAGAGGTACTCAATAAATACATTGCTAACAAAAACATCGTTCAAGCTGTCAATTAAATATTTGTAACAGGTCTCCTTCACTGCCAGAGCCTTTCTAATGTCAATATTGCAATGCCAACAGCACTATTAACCATCCCCAATGTAATTATTCTCTCCCCGCCATTACAAAGCTGTCCCTGGCATGAGCACATGACAACCTCATCGCTCCCGCCGAGCTTGTCGCTGACGTCCTGGCAGCCGGTCTCAGAGTCGCGATTGTCGAGGAGTTTCTCCAGGGAGGGAAGGCTGCAGCCGCGGTAACTCCCTTGGGAGTCTAGAAAGTAATAAATCATGAGTAAATTGTACCTTGTTTAGCATTAAAGCATTAAAGAGTATTGATATTACCGCTACGCTAGAGTGAAGAAACTACAGTGGACAAAAGCTAATTGCTAAAGTTAATGGCAATGCAATGTTTATACAAAGTGAAGCCATTGCGACAATATAGCCTGATTAAAATTTCATGCATCATATGCAGTGTCATATAAACATGACTGAAATTAGGCCCAGCTTAGGTTATGATTACAAGGCAATATTTTATTCATAAGCACCAATTAAATCACTGCTTGTTTAGCAAATATGACGTGCACTGGCCAATTTTACGGACTGCGCAAATCTTGTACATGAAAAGGAGTGTACGTAAATAGAGCTTTAAATGTGTTCCTTCTTACCCATAGCAAGATGACATCTTGTTCCAGGGCAGTCAACCTCAATATCTGTTAGATGATCGTTGTTGTCTCTAGATGAATATCATTAATGTAACGTTTAAGTTTTTACGGTTTGCGTGCATTTTTGTATTCTTACTTGTCTTTGATCGTCTGATAGCAAGTTGTAGAGTTGATGACTGAAAGTAAATAGAATTTGCAAAACGTTTTATATAAAGTACAGAAGAAAAAGTTTCAACAATGTAAATGTTCTAAATTTCAGACAAAATCACAACCATTGACTTACTCATCTCACATCCACACTCCTCTACCCAATCCTTGCACCTGGTGTGCCCCTCGCAAACGCCCACCGACTCCGGACACGTGACGCTTAACGCCGCCCACTCGAGCTCATTGGCGTACACGCCGCCAGCGGCCAGGCCGGCGGAGGAGTACACGTTGCAGAGGTTCGTGCCGTTCTCCACCTGGCGACCGCAGACGGGGAGGATGAGGCCGGTGGCAGCTGAAGGGAATAATGGGCGATTGTTTAATGTCATTAATTAATAATAGTCCTACAGAATAACTCCAACAGTATCACTTTGAGGTCAAATCACAAATATAGTTGAAAAATGTCACCAAGAGATTGGAGACTCAGAGATAATTGTATTAGTTACGTAGTTAGAGGAACCCTAAATTGTATGGGGTCAAATGTCAGAGTTATAACCTAGATCACATACTCTTATATTGATTTAATGTGGAATTAGGCTTTACGACAGTATATATGACAGTAATCTATAACAGTTATTCTTTGCTTACTTGTAATCTTATTCTGACTCGCGGTGTAACTCTTGTTAAGCTTTGTGCAGGAAATTATATTGTCCGAGCATCCAGTTCCACGATCATAGGCGAACGAGTTGAAGTAACAGGCAACACAGTAGGCTAAAAATAGGCCTAATTAGATGTTAGTTTAAGACGATTGACATATTTTACCTGATGAAAACAATGAGAAAAGCACAAATATATTGCAGTAAACGCGAAAAAGACCCATTATTATTGTTATTTTTATTGTCCTGTGGAGACAGCTGCAGACTAAACCACACTAAAATTGAAGCAATTAACTCAGGCCGTGTGTCTTTTTGCGGCCAAATCCTATACATTATTAATGAGTAGAAATGGACATTAATATTTCTTTTCTAGAAAGCGATAGTT
>LR139568.1:3256-31417 GCA_900659605.1 Tisbe holothuriae | reverse complement strand
AATACTCAGCTGAGTTCCATCACACTAGCTGTGCTGAGTGGGTCACGATTTCCTCCGCCTCCAAGCGGCTCTTTTATCATATAAAGCTGAGTGCCAGTGTAGATAGGATAATTACTTCCTAATATTAGCTCTAATCTTCAATGATCAAGGAGTTCTCCTAGTCCATCACATCCTTTGATTTTTTTTTACATTTATTCCATGATCACAATATTCATTGTAGTACCTCGTCAAACCGCGCTCCCCTCCATGGACTCAATTATGCTCAGCCTGTCGGCCTCTGACATGGCCGCCGACCATCGCCCTCCGCCACACCCCCTCAGCCCACCCGCCGACGACGCCACAGAGGAGCTGGCAGCCGACGCCGGCCGACCCTCCAACTCAGCGGGCTCACCCTCTATCCGGATCCGCTGCACCTCCCTGTACACCGGAATTAGATCATCCTCCACTCGCTCAACCTTTGGCGTGATCGTCACATACATCGGATCTTCAATGGTCTCACAGTCACTATCGCTCTCATCGTCCCTGATGTACAGATTGTCCTCTTCAACCTTTATTGCGTCGTGTTCCCGTAGGAGTGAGGATAGCGACACCACGCGCCGGACTGTCGCAGTCCGGATGGGCGAGGACTTTAACGGCAGCTGAGCCATTGATGAGGACATCTTGACGGTGGCTGTTTCGATCTCCTTGTTGTTGCCGTTGGGGAATGTGCTGATAACCACTCGGGGTGGGGGAGTGGGTGGCCGGAAATTGGGCGGTTTCATGGAGCCAAGTGGGCGCTGGGGCGTCACCTGAAACAATGAATTAATATTACAGAATAGCAGTACATTTTATTGTGATACACTTTCTCATTTGTAGTGGGAAATGTAAATTTCCCGGATCCGGTTCAGAAAGTTATTAAGAGTGCATTTATTTATTTTGAGGATATTCGAGTCGTTAGTTATGCTTACCGGTAACATTAAACTAGTTGAATTAGTATTTATATATTGGTTCATGTGCTTACCTGGTACGCAGCATAGTTCTGGTGAAACGGATGCGCCCATACCAACGACCTCTGCCCTGTATGACACGTACAACTGTCACAGCAACAGCGTAGACCGGTCGCCAAGCAGCAGAGGAGCAAGCAGGCGACCACGATAGCGGCCGCGGCCCCCACGGCGATGGAGAGCACGACGGGGAGGTCCAAGTTCATGATGAAGACGAGGAGTTTGTTGGTGTCTGGAGTCATTTTGAAGCAATAACTTACTAATTACCTTCTTTCCGTCAGTTGGCCTTATCTCTTAAGCAAGCATATTTTAACACTAGTATCATCCGGTTGTAACCATTGTACACTTAATTCAACCAGTCACTATAGAATAATAATAATAATAACAACACACTGTGGTGCTCTACCGTGCGTCCGTTAGTCTTATCTCGTTCGCAAGTACAGCCAAAACTAATTCCAAGAAATAATACTGTCTTCTACCTGTTAGCGGTTCAACTTTACGTCCGCTACCTTCTTTATCTTGTCTTGAGATTTTACGATAATTAGATCGTTAATGGTTTTCCTTTCTGTCCTTCATAGAGATAATGTAGAGTGCTGAATCAAATATCTGGAGGAAATGATGCTAAACTCAATCTGGTGACAATTTATAGCCGAGGGGTTTATTTAGTTTCGACATGTTCAAGGGTAAATTGGGTTTTAAATGAAGTCGCATTGTGCGTTTGTGGTCGAAAAAGAAATAAAGTACCTTCTTTGAACCTTTCTTAAAATTGGAGGTAGGAGAAAGTAGACGACGCAGCATCGGATTTACAGCAAACTTTTTCAATCTTTTTCCTGAGCCGATTTTCGGACAGGGAGGAAGAAGAAGAAGAAGAAAATAGGGTTATATAAGAAAAAGCTTTTCTTCCGTCTCTAGGTCCGGTTCTTTCAAAAGGAGAAAAAGAGTCAACTATGTGACAGTTTCTGGGATAGGGAGAGTTGAGTGTTGGTAGTGTGGGAAATAGGCAACTGTCCATCTTTGCTGGACTTTTTTCAGTTGGGGATTTATACGAGATTAGGCACCACACTACTCTAGAAAAATGGTATTAATAATTCATTTCTGAAAGGAATGTCTACCATTATCAGTATGAAATTAAATTGTTGTAAACAAATTTCCTTGATCAACGATTGGTATGCCATTGGACTAGAAAGCTCTCCCCCAATTTCCTCCCCCTTTTTCAAGTTTCTCTAAAATTGTATATGGACTATTTTCTCTCGTTGTGGTCAATTCTATAGCGGGCATCAATCTTTGCCAAGCAACTGTTTGAAGAGAAATTGAAGAAATACACACCAAAAATGGCGATATTCCGCGTCCTGCTGACACAACAGATCGCCTGATTGCATCGATACCTTTTTTGGCTCACAATAAATAAATCAGCAATCAGTTCAATTGACAACATACATCATCAGCACTACTGCCAAAATATGTAATTCACGTTCTCTCTCTCTTTTTGGCATACTGTCGTGATTACATTGTGTCTAAAAAGGGTTGCTGAAGTAATTATCTTTTTCTAACGATGTACAAGAGTCAAGAGTCGTTATTTAGAAAGCAAAGATAGGGTTAAAATGATGGTCCAAAAACGAGTGTTACAACATGCACTCAAGAGAGAGAGAGATGAATCATCAAGCAAGGAATGATAGTACATAATACTCATGCCATGGTAATGTACGTTCTCTACAGCAAAATTAGCAATGTTTGAGATGTTTGCAGGCAGGTTTTTTGATCAATAACACATTTACTCATCCTTTTAAGCCACTGCTTTCATTCTCATGTGTGGCAAATGGCAGGAGAAGCTTTGCATGTGATGGATAGATCATGATGATGATGAAGACAAAAGTCCCCTTTCCTGCCGCGAAAATGGTTATTTCCCCTTTCAAGTAGGGGATGAGCATATAGGAGATAACTGTGCATGTGTTCAGTGGAATGGAACACTTTAAAAACCTACATTGGGATTTGAATAACAACTCACACGTTACGAGACATTGATGGAAAACTAAGCTGCTTATACTCGCATTGGATGCGAGACAAGGCCAGAAGATGAGACAGTCCTTGCCTTCAAAAGCACAATCCAATTTCAGCCGCAAAAAGTGTAAGCTGGGGGGAAATCCCTTTTGGAATTTTTATTCACCCCATCACCTCCCTGGGTGAGTTCCCATGGGACTTTCTTTCTTTTGTCTCCTTGTCAAGAGCTTTTGCCGGAAGGAAAGAGAAGAGGAGGGAGAAATGTGACAATTCTTGACCTAAGATCAACGCCACACGCTAAGGAAAGGCACTAAGTGACCAATTGAGTGCCAAAGAAGTGCCAATGCCAGAATATGATATTCCATGCCGACGGGTTTTGAATATCCCTCAAAATGAGTCCGTAAGAAAGCTTATTTTATGCGCAAAAACGAAGCACTTTTATTATTACTTTTTCCATCATAATAAAACATGTTATTTCAACGACAATGTTTTTTAAGCTTTTTCATCCGCGTGTTTGCTTAATTATTATTCCCCACAAGGGAACTTTAACGACTTTTCTTACATAATATTTTCACAGCCTGTTTTAACCTTAAGTTTTTTTTAGAGAATGCGTAGAAGCAAAAATGTTTAATTGGAGAATGATCATGTTTTTCACTGAATATTTGTAACAATATGTAGTATTAAATAGTTTTAAATCGTGTTTTGTCATTTAACGACTGAGATACTTGAGAAGAAAACTTGTTTCTACGTTTAATCCGTTTCTAGTGTAACTTTTTTGCAACAGTAATATTGTACACAATACATAATAATTGTATATTCAAGCAGCCATTAACATTTTTGACAATGATGCCGAAAAGCACATATTTAAGTTGGATTTCCGAATATTTTTAGAAGACGTTTTCAAACTGTTTCACAGCCAGTGTCGAGTCTATACGCACATACTTTAAGCTCACATTGACACTTTACACATTAATTTCGATCTTATTGCATGTTTGAATATGGATCCAATTTGACATTTTGCACGAGCTGCATTAACTTTATGGCAAGATTTTCCTCTTCTTTTAATGAATTCTGGGACTAGATAAAGAGCGACTTTTAGCTCCTCTTTGTACGCATTTCAATGGAACATTTTCCTCATTATATCTCCTTCTGTTTAAACTTGAACACACGGCATAACATATTTGCCATTCTCTGATATATCATGACAAGTCACATTTAAAAGGCGAGAGCATTATTTAACCGAAAGCTCATTTGGGTTCTTCAGTATTAAATGTCTTCTTAATTCTTTCCTCTCCACTTTGCGACGTCCGAATCCTGGACAAATCTGATATTTGAGCTCTGTCCAATGAGCTGAGGCACCTTGTGCGCATTGACAGACTCCACAGCGACGTAGCCACGCACCTCACCAGTCTTGACCAGCTCAGCCTTTTGCGGCACGGTCCAGCTCATGGCAACCGGCAGCTGCCCCTGCTTCACAAGCTTGACCTCACGCACCCACGCCGCGGCAGCGGCAGCCTTGTGCGCTGTCCGCAGCACATGCCTGTTTGCCAGACGCCGCTCCACGCCGTAGACGAGGCAGACCCGCTCACGACCCGCGCCCTTACTCCTAGCACACAGCTGCCGCCCGCGTCCAGTCCGCACATTCTCCGAGCTAATGTTATACGACCCTGACAACCGCTGAAGCTCCTCAAGGTCATCTGAGAACGTGTTCTCCTCCTTGAGGAAGAAGAAATCTTCGCCGCCGCTGTGGCACACGTCCAGCACCGAGGTCGCGTTCAGCACCGAGCTGAAGACACTCTGCGCGACGTCGTTGCCGCTGGCGCGCTGTGCGGTGACTGTGTGCACGTGCGCGCGCCCGTTGAGGTCGCTCAGCAGGAGGCCGTGTCCAAATGGGCCGGGCTCTGTTGCAACGCTGCCAACGAGGAGGTCAGCTGTGACTGCGGAGTTGCTCTTGGACGATAGGATCGAGTCTGTCTTGTCCAGGAGACTTGCTCGCTCCATGTTCATGAATGCCTGTCTCAGCCGGTTTCTCAGCCCGACAGAGACTTGCAGCGCCTTGCCAGACTCAGGGTTGAGGGAGTGCCTGCTGGCGACGTGGCTAGAGGGCAGCCCGTGTAGGATCTTGTTGCCCACGTAGGCAGATCCCATGAGCTGGGACATGTCGATGCCGAAGGGACTCAGCCAGGAGTTCACGTCTGAAAAGAGAGAGCAGGATTAGTTATACCAACATGGAGTGAAAAGGCTTCTTCGGGATTAACGATTTCCGTGATAGATAAGAAATCGCCTTAAAAGTAGTGCTTTGTGGTACTTTTTGCTCCGTGGAGGAAATGTAAAGTGGAGGAATGGAGAAAAGTGAAAAATTGGTGGTGGGAATTGAAAACTTTTTGAAGAGCAAAAAAGAGAACAAATTCAAAAGGAAGATTAGGACGATTTGAAAGAAAAGTTCTACACGGAATGGAATAACTTTTTGTCCCTAATTTCAAGCTTATTTTAACCTCATTTTCTGACGTTTTTTCTCTTACCCGTCATAAGTCCATTTCCATCCTCTGGCAGCGCATTCACCGGGTTGTTGCCCTTAAACCGGTAGGCGAACACGTCAAACGGCGACCGGATCGCGTGCGATGAAATCCGCTCCCAGTCGGGCGTCATCCACTGAGCCAACGCTGGGTTGTACACGCGGCCATCGGCAAAGTGGACGAGCTGAGTGTACTGATCCGCAAGTCCACCACCGAACCCGATGGGAACGTCCAGGGCAGGGTTGGAGTCCGCGACTGGGTGCCCGAACGGCGTCCTTGCAATCTCCCGCACCAGAGAACCGTACGAGTCAAACACAGCCAGCGGCGATCCGAGATGATCACACCCGATAAAGTACTTGTCATCTGGAGTCTCCATCGAAATCACGCTTCCGCTATCGTCATAGAACAGCCTGTACGTCCGGCCTGCCTTGGGGTAATGCACATGGGTCACCTTATCCGGCCTGGCCTCGTCCGAGTACACGAACTGAACCACGTTCCCGGTGTGATCTCGCTTTGCCATCAACCTGTTCCGTTCATCGTAGTAAAACCGCACAGCGAACCGGCCAGACTCTGCAGCCATGATGAGCAATCCCAGGGAGTTGTAGGCATAACGCTGAGCTCCAAGTCTGTCCACGCGGCCGCGCTCATCGTAGCTCACGTGATCCTTCTCTCCCATGGCGATGACACGGTCACCGCCGTCATATCCCATGCTCAGCTTCTCCCCTGCACCGGATGTGCCCGTGAGGAGGTTTCCATTGACGTCATAGGTATACGTCCAGCTGGTGGCCTTGTTGAGATCGGTGGATACGCTCTCCAACTGGTCATTGGTGTTGTAAGCGAACGTGGTTTTCACTTGACTCCTTCCGTCCATGGCTACGCCAGTCTCACTGACGAGGTTCCTTGCGTTGTACTCCAGCGCCATGTGGAAGACCTGCTCACCACGCACGCGGAGGGACACGCTGCTGACGCGACCGTACTTGTCCAGGTCAACTGATCTGCTCAGCAGCCTTCCCTTGATGTCCTCAACCACGGTGTTCCTTGCAGACTCCCGTCTGACCCGGAGGTCTCCCATGGCTTCCAATTGTCCGCTGATGGAGTTGTACCGGTAGCTGATCATATCACGACGCCGCTCCTCTTCGTCTCCCTTGGAGCGACCGATGATTGTGGTGATGCCTGAGAGACGGGCACTGCCATCGTACTGATATTTGATCATCACTGGAGCGAGTCTTGTCTGGTCTTGGGTTGTGAACATTGAGTTGTACTCCTTCAGTTGACCCTGGTGGTATGTGAGAGTTGCCTTCATCTCGTAGCCCATGAGTCCTTCTTCAGTCAGTTCAAAGGATTTGACAAGGCCGCTCGTGGGGTAGTAGTGGAAATGGAGGGCACTTGTGCCTGCCAGGATTGATCTCAGCTGCCCAGGGTGGTTGTAGAGGTAGACATTCTTCTCTCCCAGTCCAGGGTAGACCTTAGCAGCCAGCTGTCCAAATGCATCCAGGTGCATCTCAAATGGTTGCCTTGTCCAGGGTGCTTGATATGTCAATCGCTTATAACCAAGCACGTGCTTGACACTCAGTCCATGGATATGACCTCTCGGAGTCTGGATAGACTTGAGAGCCTGTTCTGGGTCACGTTGGAAAACAAATGTCCCTCCGGAAGCGATGACAATTCTTGACGGTCTGTTTGACACCTGATCGGCATAGGAAAGCGTCATCCAACGCTTTCCACCACGCTCGACCTCTTCCAACCTGTGGCGCTGGTCATACTTGTACAGCACCTGCCGGTCACCCCAACGCCATGCAGTCGGCTGTCCAAGTCTATTCCTGTCAAGGCTGACTGGCGCAAACAGCCCGCTTGGCAACATGCTCACCCTGAGGCCACTCTCACCATCAGATACATTGACCATGGCCTGGGTCTTGTCCAGTGTGAACACCTCGCTGGCACTGTCCCTGGAGCCCTCCACCGTCAGCACGCTCTCACCGTTGACTTTGAGCCTCTTTCCGATCTTGCTCTTGCCCCCGGCTGAGGTGAAGTACTGCCATTCAAAGAGGTTAACCGTGTCCCGGCCAATGTCTGTCCGTTCGGAGGACACGAGCGGGAACCGGTTTGCGTTCTCAGAGTCAATCAGCTGATACGGAGATGTCTGAAGGCTGAATCTAGATCCCCATTTAGAGTTTGAGATGAAACCGCCATCATCCTGCATTCTTAGCACCTCTCTCTCTGCTGAGCCCATCATGGTCTCGACGTAGCGAGGTTGGATGAGCAGAGATAGGAAGTCATTTCCATTGCGGCTGACGTTGACAACGGCGCCGCGGAGCTCCAGATCAGAGCTGAGCCTGAAGGCGTCACCAGTGGGAGACACGGCCTCGTTCAGGCGTCCGTTCCCATCATAGTCGAACACAAACAGCTGCCCGCTGGAGTCCCGCTTGCTAGCAATAAGCTCGCTGCCCTTGTGGTACGAGTATGAGTATGAGACGTTAGCGGCAGTCATGAGCATGGTGAGCATTCCCTTCCGGTCCATCTTCAACTTGATCTGCTCTTGAAGCGAGTTCTCAATGGCGGGAACGCGACCAGCGTAATCCCGCACAACCTTGATCTTACTCCCCGATGCGTCACTAATCCCAGTCAGCCGGCCATTGGACGTCGTGACTGAGTATGAGAAACGGAACTGCAGCGCATTGTTGGCGATGGAACGTGTCTCCATGTGCAGCCCGAATCGGTTGAAGACAAAGACTTGGCCGCTCTCCGGAGAGTGAACGTGGTAGTTTTGTGACGGGGTCAGGTCGGGGATGCTGGTCCGGACGGCGCGCACCACTCGGTTCACCTGGTCCGCGATGTAGACGTGGTTGTTGGCGGCGACGCTGATGCTGCTGATGCCGCCGAAGAGGCTCTCGGAGGCGAGTAGGGCGTCCTTGTTGTAGCACAGGCAGTCGGACTCCTGGCAGTTGCACTTGGACTCCTTCCCGGCAAAGACGCTCATTCGGCCATGGGTATCCACTACAGAAAGTCGGTTGATCCGTCTGGAGTCGCTCTCCGCAATGTAGAGGTATCCATTCTGAGCGAATGAAATCGACTGTGGTGAACTGAGAGTCGTTTGAGATGCAAAGTGAAGGTATGACAGCTCATTGGCACCGGAAGCCGAGTCCTTATCCTGGTTCCGTGTGCAGTGAAGAGGCCGTCCCGCCACAATCTGCAACCGGCGGTCAGCTGTCACACGCATGACGAGATTGTCGTCGACAAAATGGAGCGAGTCATCGAGCGGGTTGATGGCGAGGTCAGACGGCCACCGGAGCTGAGCCTCCTCTAATGTTAGTGATCCGGCGCATGACAGCGGCTTCCATGATGCGCTGTGTGCTCCCGCGCTGCTGCTGCCAACCAATGTGCTGATGATGTGATCCTCGTCCACCAGTCTGATGCTCGCCCCGTCCGCAAAGTAGATCCGTCCCTCAGCTGAGATGGCGAGTCCTTTTGGATATACCAGTCTGGCATCCCTAGCAAGGCCTCCGTCGCCACACTGGGTATCATCCCCAGGCAAACACCGTCCGCCGCTGCCGATGACAATCTCAAAGTTGTTCTCGAGGTCGGTCGGGTTCTCCACGCTGATGAGTCTGATGATGCGATGAGCCTCCGGGTCGGAGATGTAAAGAGAGTCGTCCTTGGGGTGCACAGCCATATGGTAGCGGTATGAGCCGATTCCAGCGCTGGTCAGCTTGAGCACGGTTACGGCTCTTCCATCCGGATACACACGTCGGACGAGGTCAAAGTCCCCGACAAAGATTGAGCCATCGGACGCGGCTGCCACAGCTACAGGAGACAGCAATCTGAGTTCGCTCGCCTTGCCCTTGTGACACTTCTCAGCCGACTTGCACCCTCCAGCCTTCCTGGCCTTTCCTGGCTCCCCGATCACGGTATCAATGACCTTTGGCCTGTCCCTGAGGAAGACGGTGTCCCCGTCGCCCTTGTACAAGATGCCCTCCTGGTAGTTGTACCTGTGGTGGATGTGGAAGTCCCAGCCGCCGATGTTGCTCGCAGTCAGGTCCTGGCCGAGGATCTTGGTCGTCTGGACGTCCCAGATGACCCGCTCGCAGTTGGCGTACTCATAGCCGACCTTGACCACGGCCGTCGTCGTGCCGTACACGCGCTGCCGGTAGATGTTGAGCCGGTGCCATGCAAATGTGTATCGCAGATTGGGGTCGGCCTCGAACGTCTTCTCAAAGAGATCTCCTTCAATGGTGATTCGGAGGAGAACTCTTCGGAGGCTTGGTGGGACTTCCCCGGGTGTCAGGCGCAGTTCAATGGTGGACAGATATCCTCTCGCCCTGGATGAGTGGTAGACGAGTTTGACCTCCGACCCAGGCACCGGAAGCACCTCCTGGAGCACCCTGGACTCGGCAATGACCTCGGATTCCTTGTCGAGGCTTGAAGCGCTCTCCTGAGCGAGTCTCCAAGACGCGAGCACGATCGGCTTCATTCTCTCGTAGTCGTGGCTGGAGCAGGTGGAGAAGTGAGGGTCGAACGAGGTCAGGGACGAGTCGGGGTCGGTGGTGCTCATGACAATCGGGTCAATGACAACAACCTGAAAATAATTTCGGTTAATTTACTTAATTAGGGTTAAGAGAGAATACAGTGAAAAAGTAACAAACTTTATAAAACCTTGAAAGAATATCTTTTTCTTGGTATCATTTACCTCATTCCAGGGCACAAATAGCGCCCTACTCTTGACCGGGAACGGCGTCTTTGCAAACTTGAGCGCGACCGCGCCGCCGCCGTTCACCATGAAGTCGAACCATCCGTCTCCCTGCGTCATGGTGTAGCCCTCGTGGTGCTGGCTCTCGCGGGAGACGCGCACGCCCACGAGGCCGCGGCCGCTCGGCGTCACGACGCGCCCGCGGATAACCGCAGATCGGCTAAAGAGAAAAACAATGCGTTAAAAATAGATCAATGCATCCGCCATGCAATGTGATATAAGGTACAGAGATTTCGTTAAAATGTCGCGTGCAAAGTTTAGATTCTTTTGTCGATTTTTAAAGGTATGTGGGCGTGATATTTAGGAAATAAACTTTTCGAATTTCATGATTTAATTATTGGCTTGATTTTTAGAACACATTTTCATGGTCGACAACACGTAATAACGAGAATAATAATAATTAATATCATGCAAGCTGGTTAAGATTCATTTTTGTGCTACTGGAAATTATTATCAGAAAATAATAAAAGTGTATAATCATCGTCTGGTTAAATCGCGTGAGTTTAACATTTTCGCGTGAAAATATAATTATCGGTCATGCTCGCGTGAATATCATTAACTATGGTGACGGAAACATAAACTGTACAACAGTGACGATTTACAGGGTGACGAAAACGACGACAGAGAGGGATTCATAAATAGTTACCTTTGGTTAAAATGGTTCCAGAAAATACTGAGGAGCGTTGGCAAAAATGGGAAGGAAAGGGGAGAACACACGGGTTTGTGAGACTTTTTTGTTTTAACAACAAGGGTTAACAAACATGGATTTTACAGCGTATATGAGTAATTTATAGTGGTTTTCATTAATTAATAACACATCCCTTGGCTAGTGTCAAAAATAGTTCTAAACATCCTACAACATATCACATGTCAGATTATTTCCCCTTTCATTCTAATGGCTCTGGCAGGCGGCGGCGGTGGCAAAATGAGCTTTGTATATGTTCCGCTGCTGCTAAACCTTTTATAGGGTTATTTCCTTTATCTAATTCCTTTTCCACTAATGTGTGTATCTATCTCGTATCTGTATGTGTGGAGAATGATGTATCAGGCTACCATAGATAAAGTAGTATAAGCGTTGGCATTTGGATGTGTGGTGTGTCGGCGGCGGCGGCGGCCTTGTATATATCGTATATCGAGGAGAGGCCGGGGCAGCTAAAGGTCTAGATTGGGGCATATCGGTTTTCCCCCAGAGAGAAGCTTTTTTATTCCTTCGCTTCTTACGTACTCTACACACATATATAGAGAACCTTTTTATGTATTTTATGCAAAAACGGGAATAAAAAAGGGGAAAAGGGAGCAGTATGCCTGACGCCCAAGCTAGTAGATGGGGGCTTTGTAGGCTTTAGAAAGAAAGAAGGCCCCCTGAAAAAGAGAGAAAGGATCCATAAGGACCCCGAAGGAGAAAGAAATGAGAGTGAAAAAAATGGAAGCAAGGCCTTGGTGGTGCAAGTAAGACATGGAGTGACAGCCTCAGCCTTGGCTATGTATACACAAGGCACTGTCAACTATAAGAAGAAGAAGAAAAGCTCATTTCGTCTGTTTTAAAGCTTTAAAAGCAACAGCAGCTGGAAGTACATTGACGACGAAGAAGAAGGACTTTCACTTTTGACTTGCTTTCGGCGGTAGAGGAAGAAGAAGGATGATGGGAAAAGTGACCTTGATACAGGTTCAGAAATAAATGGGCTTTGAAAATCGAAATGGAGCTGATCTGATACAGAAAAGTAGGTGGAGGAATAGAAAAAAAGCAGCTGGCAGATCAAATATATCGGTATATGATTGGAAATGGCGTTCATTGAATACACACATGAAACGTGAAAGCCGTTGGGTAAAACATGTTTCCTCCTGGATGCCTTTATATCGTGGTAAAAGCGCGTCAGATCATAAGGGAGCGATAAAAGAGGAAAGTCCTCTCGTTTCTGTTGGAAATCTGCCAGAATTCGTACTCCTACTTCTATGACAACTGCGTTATCTGCCTTTTTGGCACGCAGAATTGACGGCTGCCAATCGTTTTTGCGTCAAAACGGATTATTATCATTCTTTATGGAAATGCCTTTTTAGAGAATGATTAACATATTAATGAGGATTTAACATTCATCCAAAAATGTTTTATATCGAGCGTTCCGAAAGTAAGTTAAGGTAACACATGTTTATTTAAAAATCAGTAACTAACCCTGTTTGTGTAAGTAGCTAAGTGGTTAATGTATTATAAACTCCAAACACATTATTTGAAGTAGTGTTGTTCTTTTTTAACGAGATAAACATATTAGAGTTACAATAATAACCCTTTAATAGTTCTGCTGTCTCTAATATAGCAACACAATAGGGGTATAGTATTACTATATATGGTATATTCCTCTTAACACGACTGGACAAAACACAGACACAGAACATGAACTGGCATCCCTTACCTCTCATTGAACGCCGTGTTCTTGGCGTACTGCTGCAGCGAGCCCTCCTCAATGATGAACCGCATCTTCTGGTAGAAGCTGGCGGTGGGCGCGGGCGGCTGGCGCTGGAGCAGGATGTCGATGGGGCGCGGCACGGTGTGGCAGAGGGCGCTGCCGCTGCAGGCGGGTTTGAAGCAGCATTCGGGGTCCTGGCAATCGGTCAGCCCGTCTGTAAACATAACCATGTTATGAACTGGATGAATCTCTGAGTCAGCGAGTGCAAAAAGCATTTGTCATCAGGAAAGGAGGGCTAAGATAACAGCTGGACTGGCAGGGTTGTCAGGTGATAAGATCAGTTAATAAAAGAGATGAAAGTGGCAACCCTGATGTCCAATACGTGTGATCAATGTCGTGCTGATCTGCACATTTCCCTCGCAGAGAAAATAATGGAAATGGATTAGGATTTAAGACTCCTCTTTAATTGTCCATCACTCACCGTTGTCGTTATCGTAGCCATCATCACACTCGCTCTCCACGCCCACGTCACAGCCACGCCCCTCCCAGCCGCTCTCACACTGGCACGCCCACTCCTTGGACGCCTCATTGGCGATCTTGCAGCGGCCGTGGCCCGAGCACTGGGCGGGGCAGCCCTCCAGGGTGCAGTGGCGGCCGTTCCAGCCGGTCACGCAGAGGCAAGTGCCGTTCTTGCACTGGCCGTGCATGGCGCAGCGGGGGTCGCAGGTGCGGTCGGAGCAGGTGGCGCCGCGCCAGCCGGCGTCGCAGACGCACGACTTGTCCTCACAGCTGAAACATAATTTACAATTATTTTGGAAAGTAACTCATATTCGCTACTATTGTGCACAGTAAATTTTTTACGCTGGAGACAATAATGTAACTTTAATCCTTGGAAAATAAATGTAATTTAAAACTCCCTGAATGTGATTGTCTGAAACCGCCGCAGAACCATAAATTTGGAGTGGCCAGTTGGTGTAGACGACGTTCCAAGAGTTCAAGATTGGAAAGCAGTTGAGAAAGATAGGATGGTTTTGGATGCCATTTTGCATGTATTATGCATAAAAGGACTCGGTTGCATTGAACAAAATCTTGTTTTGCACCGTCGTTTTGCCAATACATAAAGATTGGAAGTCCCTTTCTCTCCTTTCCCTATTTTCCTCCTCCTCTTGCCCGATATGCGACGACCTCTTGGAAAAGTCAACAAAAAGTGAATGCAATTCGAAAATGGTTTGTGAACTCTCTCCTATATTTCTTTTCTGATAGAGAAAGAAGAAAGACGGCATTTTCTCCAGAATATGAAAGCATTTTTCTCCGAGGAGAATGAAGAAGGGGAATCCCAAGGTCATGACAGCCAAAGAAAAATATAACCATCAAATCGAGCGTTTGGAAATGGCAAAAATACGACCCAGTATTCGATCTCTTCCGACCCTGTTTGTCAAAACTTTGTTGTTCGATTTCTTCTTCTCATTTTTAGGAGCCATTCAAACACGCAAGCGGCAACAACTTTGTTTTCCGACCGACTTTCCTTCTTCGTTTCCATTGAAAGTTCTTTTTCCAACTGCAAACATTGCGTGTCACTCCGTTCTATATTTGTTGCTTTCCAATAGAGAGAACTTTCATCATCATCATCATATCACACCCAACGGAGTACAAAATATACATATTACTTTATACGTCAATGCTTTCTTACCGTCCATGCTCCCCACAATCCAGATTACACTTCCGCGCCTCGCAGTTGTCCCCAGTCCAGTCGGGCTTGCACTTGCACCGACCCGTCTCCAGGTCGAACGTGCCCTTGCCCTTGTTGCAGTCCGGCAGGCAGAGGCGCGCGTCCTCGTCCAGGTCGGCGCAGGTATTACCCTTCCAGCCCTTCTTGCAGACGCAAGCACCTTCTACGCAGAAACCGTGTCCGGAGCATGTAGGATCGGCACAGTCAACTGTAATTAAACAATGTTAAAGGACATACATTAGCATATTAAAAGTCTAATACCTCGTTCGCAGAACTCTCCGGTAAACCCTCCAATGCACTTGCACTCCCCGTCAACGCAGTGGCCGTGGCCGTTGCAGTCGGACACCTCGCACTCCTCGTGCCTCAGCGAGCACTCCTTGCCCTTCCACCCGGGGTGGCAGTCGCACTCACCATTGGAGTAGTCGCCGTGGCCGTTGCAGAGCAGTGGGCAGACGCCTGTGAAACACATTGTTAGTAATATAAAGAGGATCTTTTATTTGCTCCACATTTCCCCCCAAGAGAGCATCTATTCAATGCACACAGAGAAAGTTCTCTCGTTTTGATGCATAAATTTGCGCAAAAAAGTAAAAGTAAACGCGGGGATCTCTTCAAAATTGAGTGCACTGGATATAGAGAAGGGGGGACCGGGCCACTAGGGCGCATGAATCCATTTGCTGATTGCCAAGAAGCAGCTCTGACGTGTATCTCTCTCTATCTTGGAACCTAAAATCAGAGCAAGTGCTTTGCTAGTCTTCTTTCCCTTTTTGGCTGAGCCATCATTCTATGCAAGCCTGAAGGCATAACTCAGTTAGCTCGTGTAATAATACTCCCATAAGCATAATGCTCTCTCTCCTCCCTTGGGACGTGCAGATAGCGAGGAGGAGGGATTTTTGTATGCTAATATCATTATCATTGTCATGAAGCTGCTTCCTGTCTGTCGATCAATTAGCATGATTTACATGACACGTTAGCTTTTAAAATTTGCATTCCATGTACAAACTACAGCCCCTGAAGGGAGACGTGCCAAAGACACATTTGCTGCCATATCTCTCTTCCCCCTTTTCCTTCTTCTCCAAATATTATGTGACATTGCCCCAAGACAAAGTTTCGACGAAGCCGCCACAGCAGCACACGCCAAAAATGATGGGAGGGATGTTTGCAGCTGGAGCAGTCTTTAATATCAGGCGTTATGACGTGTATTTTGCACCCAGTAACCCACACATACACCTCTACCAAGCCTCAAAAACTGACACCCAACACAAAGGCGGAAATTTGGAAACTTTTCCCGGGCTGTATAAACCCCGCAACAACTTTTAGTCAGAATATAACAATAATGTTTACCTTCGCTGCAATCGTCTCCGCCGAAACCCGTCTTGCAGACGCACCGGCCGTTGACGCACTCCCCGCTGCTGCCGGAGCACCCGTTGGGGCAGCCCTCAGTCAGGTCGGGCGCGTTGGCGGCGGACAGCTCCACGCGCTGAGCGTCTCCGTAGTCGTTGTAGAAGGAAACGAACCAGTGGCCCTCGAGCAGGAACAGGGACACTTGTTTGTCCACAGACCGCTAGAAAGAGAGAAAAGTTTCTCCGTTATTGTTTCGTTGGTTTTGTGTTCCGGGAAAAGCCGTGTCGAACTAACGAATACAAAACGAGATATTATTAGAAAGTTGTTCTTTGTAAATGGAACTCCAAAGTTTGATAACGGATGAAAGTTGTCTCTACCTTTATCGCTCTCTTCGGCCGATTGTTGTTGTCATCAGCGAATCCTTTCACCACCTCCATGATGTCGAACGTTGTATGGGTCGGCAGGGCATTGCGACGGGCGTAGAGCCCTATGGACGCCCCGCGGGGCACCTCAAGCCGCCATGACACGTATCCAGCGTCCGCCTGGTAGAACTGGACGTTCCAGTATCCGTAAGCAGGGATGGACTGCTCATGGACCTTGGATGCCGACAGGGAGATCTGTTGGAAGGACGTCCCATCGGGTGGGAGATTCCGGGGTACGGTGTTGACGCCGCCAGAAGGAGGCGCTGGGTGCTGCTCAGTTAAGGGGTTCAGGGTCGCCGTCGAATGCGACATTGCCAGCTGATCTTGCTGCTCATTCACCACGACGGCGCACGCCTTGGCGCTCTCGTACGCCGACGGGATGAGGCTGGACGCTGTGACATACGCCAATGCCGCAGCCAGGATGAATGCTATCACGACGAAGAAGATGGCGAGGCAGCGCCAGGAGCAGCCGCGCATGCCCGCGGCCGCCGCGAACTTGCTCTTGTGGAAGCCGGACGAGGACCCGCTGGACGCGGAGTCGCCGTAATGCGCCCGCGTGGCCTGGCCGTTGCCGGACGCGGTCGTGAGGAATGGCGCGTGCTGGTCGCTGCCGCCGTAGTGGAGCGTCCCCGTGCGGTCCGACCCCGTCTTGTAGCTGTCCTTTGCAGGGCTGTGGCATGACGGCGGCGACTGGCCCAGTCTGTACTCCAGCCGGGAGTCCATTGTGAGATTCTTTGGTATGTCTGAAACGGAACATGGATGTCAGCACGTATTTCTTGTAATGTCACGTTAAAGCTTACTTCCTGGTATGTAGATGCTGCCCGACGCCGTCTTCATGAGACAAGACGTGACCTGCTGATCTGGGTCCTCCTCTGAGTAGCCAGAGTCGAGGTAATTGACCTTGTGTCCGGCGAGAGAGCCGCAGTTGCCGCCTTCGCGCAGCTGGAGGGTGTTGCTGCCCTCGGTGGTGCCGCCGCCGCCCTGCTGACCGCGCATTAGGCTGGCATGGCGTCCGCTGCCGCCGCCATTATCAAGGACACTACCTGGAAAGTGCAATAAAACAATTGTTACAAGAGATAGAAGAGTGCCATATGCTCATTGCAGGCTGTCATCAAGAAGAACATGTTGTTGTTGTTGTCGCTGACAAAGAGTAATGGGAGGTAGTGCACTCAGCAGGGGGCTTCACCAATGAGATCAGTTCTCACACACACGGAGAGGGTTCTTTGCAAAAGAGTTTCTTTGCCGTCTGATGGCAACCCTACCCTCGGAAAATGATGAATCGAGATGGGAGAAAACTCTTAAATCATCATCTTCCGGAGAAGAAGAAAATAATCGTCAATTTTGGAATCATCTTCCCCCTCTCAGATGATGAGATTAAAAAAGCTTTTTCGATGGTGTAGCAAAAAAACTTTGGCGGATTGAATTATCGGAGGGAGGGGGAGATCGAATATACGTTATTACGTCGATAGTTATTATTGGAGATCCCTTACATGTGTATTTTACACGGCTTCGTTTTGTCATTAGTTTGTTTGGCACGCGTTTGCGTGTTGTGTCGATGACTGAATTACGTGCGCACGAGTTGAAATACAAAAAAGAACTTCCAAGGGGGAAATTAAATTCGGTGGAAAAAAATTCAAAATTAATTTAAAAAGCAAAATGCAGCAGCTCTCACGTGAAGAAAATGAATCCTAAGCTGCTCTTATATCATGATGATGGGAAGAATAATAAAACTGGTTGAAAGAGAACACCCATGTTTTGGGATCATTAATACGGATGACTCTAGGGATGCCATTTTGTTCTCATAAACTGGTTGATGCAATGATAACGGTATAATAATACCTGGTCCGTTTATAAATGCAATGGCAACCCTAGCGTCGGAACAGAAGTCGTTTATCCGCCTCACTAATTGACAGCGGTTTCGCCTTGATATCATCAAAAGACGGATGAGTTCGAGAGCTGTTTCACCTGCGCAGAAGGTCAGACTGCCACTGACGTATAAAACACTCATTTAAATAAATTGAGCTCAGTGGGTTCCGGAACAGACGCCGCCGTGACATGTGTGTGGGAACAAAAACAACAACAATAAGAGTCTCGTCGTTTTAATGATAATAATAATAAGATTGGTTCCCAGGTCACGACGATGTGAAGAAAAGAGTTCATTCTTATTTATCGCTGCAGGGGTCCGCGCTTGTTTTCACCGCCCCAGCAGCTCCGTTTGATTATCCGGGTTTATATTTTCAATTTGCGCCGTGTTACACATTGTATGCAATCTGCTCAAGATACGAGGTGGTAGTGTAGGATGGAGATAATAACAAAGACGAAAGCGAGCAGACCTTCAATCAAAGTTTGGGGCGAGGAAGAAGCAAAAACAGGTTGGGACGCCGAAGCGACTACTTCTCATTTTTGTGGGTTCGTGCACTCAATGCAGGACATTGTAATAAGGACAGGGCAAAATTTGCGTTTGAATAGAATGGTCCAGTCTAGAGAGTGAGAAAAACTGTCTCCAGTCGAGTCGGATGAAGGAAATCTTGAAAGAAAAGTTCTTATTTTTTATCACTCGTGGCTTCTTCTCCTCTGCTACGCCCATCAATCTTACATTTTCTCCTCCGAGTCTAACAAAGATCCTCCTCGGAGGAGAACGAGAGTCTCTCTGACTCCTCCGTGGAGGAGGAAGAGCTGAGACTCATTTTTGGACGTATATAACGCATCATTGCACAGTGGACGTGGATTCATAAATATATTTTAGTAATTTGACGGAAATGTTGCCTAAGAACACACAGTGGACTCTGACGTATAATATGATTATATTTACTTCTGATCCCACAGTGTGCCCCGTAGAATGTCTGTCCATCAGTCAGAAGTCATTTTTAGACGAGGTTGCCTGTCTGCCTGTGTTTTGTTGTTTGTTGTTTCGGCCTTTCACATCATCTTTCTGTATCATCATCATTACGTCGGAGGATGCTTTTTAAGGCTGAAAAATCCCTAAACTTTCAGGCTAATTTTAACCCGTTTTGCCGTCTGGAGAATGCACGTAGGCGGAAGAAGGAAGGAACAAAGTCAATTTATCTCTTCTGAATTTAAGAGCTTCCTCTCATTTTCCAGAAACTAACTTTTCCTCTTCTTCTGCCAGAACGATCCTCTTTTTCTTCGAGCCCAATTTCGGCCTTCTTTTTTCGTTGCAAAATCTGCAGGGTCACCAAACAGACTGCCTTTAATCTCGTCTTATAACAGGAATCTTGATTAAATCCTATATTAATATCAGGCAACCCTTTTAAAGTTTTTGAAGAGCCGAACGCCAGAAGAGAAGAAGATATTCGCTCGTGCGTTTGACTCGATCCCTCTTCCATCTCTTAGGTCCTAACCTTAATAAAGTTTCCGGGGAGCTTTTTAAGAGCGTTTGCTTTCACCCCCGTTCTGATGGGAGGATTGGGTGTAAAAATAGAGAAGTATTGAAGGGGGAAATCCACCGTTATACTTTAATGTCCGTTCGCACTCTCAGATGGCGTTAAAAAGCACCAGCAGGGAGGATTAAACAGAAACAAACACGAGGTGACTTTAAGCTCTCTCTCTCCCTTTTGGGGTCCCAAAAAGTCCTCTTTTAAGCACACACACTCTTAAGTAAAAGCAGCATGACCTACTGACTGCTGCTGCTGTATATACACATGAGCACTGATGCTGTGTGCAGCTCCATCATTGAGTGAAATCTCAAGAGCAGGGACCCAAGAGAAGCATGAAGTACTCTCAGGAGAAAGTATAAAGGACCCAAAAGTGTCAGGAACAAAGAAAGGAAAATGGAAATGAGAGACAAAACGTTGACATTGCAAGGGCGACAGTTGGAAGGAGAGAAGAACAGAAGCAATTAGCTGCATGCAGGAGAAGAATCCTGAATGCAATTTGGCAAAGTCAACAACGAGCCGAGTTCGTTGTCGGAGCCTCAAAGGGAATATAATATATGCAATCCGAGACGACTTATAAATGCAATAGGAGAAGAACATGCATGCAAACATGCCAAATGGATTTGAAAGAGGAGAAGTATTATTATTATTGTGATTAGGGTTGTGGAAGGAGAAGAAGAAATTCCATTCCCAAACTGAAAGTTAAGGTTCTTCTTCTCACAAGCAAGGAAATGATCGATCAGCTTGTTTCTGCAGCAAAGGAGAATTTCCTTTAAAGCTCAGCTGCTGATGTTGTTCGCCCCCGCATGACGCCGAGCGAACTCGGCTCCGAAAACAAATAGCGGAACAGTAATTAAATTTTCAGACCACTTGCTACATTCAGAATAATGGGGAGAGGTCGTTTATTTCGGCAGCAGTGTAATATGACCGAATGGGCGCTTCGTGTAGTCATAATAATGTGTTCATTCGTGTTTTAGTGGTGGCTGTAACATTATCCGTACAAGGGGGTGAATTATTATTATGATTGAAATCTGCCCTGGAGGCCAAAAGAACAGATGAGCATATTTCATCCAACGGATCACTCTAAAGGATGTTTTCGAAACTTGTTATCAGTCTCGAATGTCAAAAAGCCACACATTGAGACATAAAAAACGAATTTTAATGTTGTTTTTGTTCCTATTAATGCCAGTCTACTACCCCAAAATAGTTCCTCTCTTATCTCGTTTTTATCTCTCGGGTGAGAATGAAAAACCGAAATAATATTAATGCTCAAGACACGAAACGAGTTTTTTCCTCAGTGTGGTTTTTGGCTCCATTTTACTCGCGTGCTCTTGGAAGACGAAATTGATTAATGATTGCGCACGGGGTGACATCCAGGAATGATCTTAAGAGACACAAAAACCAATGAGATCGGTTCCTGGCACTAAACAAAATAAAAACCGACTCCAGAAGTGTACGTGTGACAAGAAAAAGCTTGCTCTGCTACTTTCATATCAGCACAGATCAGCGACCCAATAATAATTCTTCACGAGAGAGAATGCATACACAGCTATGTGGCCCATATTGCATTATCTTCTCTTCGAGTGGTTCTAGAGTGCTATAAGAGAAAATAATACCCAAAAAAGGTCAACCAACCTCCTTTTAACGTCATTGTCATCGTATACCAAGGTCGTGAGTGAACAATACAAGACATGACATATCGCGAGGAGAGCGAGGATAATACACTTTAGAGATGGGACGGCGGCGATGGCAAAAAAGGCCGGAAAATGAAAGAGGAGCCCGTCGTCGTTTTTGCCGTTCTCAATTCCGGAGTACGAAAGTTTTCGGTTTCATAGAGAGAGAGGGAGAAAAAAGACGTATTGCCATAGAAGGATAGGAAGACAATAAAACTTTCCCCGGGAAAACAAACCCCCTTTTTGTATGTCCGAACATAAGTCGATTTCTATCGTCTTTCTTCTCGAGTGACTGATTGTTGCAGCAAAGTTGGAATTGTAGTCACCTTAGTAGGTGTGTGTGAGCAAAAGTCCCTCTTCCCGTCTTCCATATTGGAGGAGTCCAAAAAGAATCATTTGTCTTCGTTGGAGTCGGAAAAAGGGGGATCGAAGCAGCTTAAAAGTCAATCTTGGAAGAGAAAAGTTTAGTAACTTTAGCTCTCTTGGATGAGAATATGCAGCTAGCAAACGTCCTACATTGCACAGTGGTTCAATGTTCGAATTTGATTAATATGACCCCGGTCAGAGTGCGTGCAGCAATTCGAGAATATAAAGCGGCCATAATGCGAGTTAATGTAGTTTCATCTTTCTTGGGGTTGTGTTCAATTAGACTCCCAGCAGGATGCTTCAAGACGCCGCCGTGATGTTCTATCTTGATGATGATGATGTCAAAAGTCCATATCAGGGAATTTGCCGTAATTTCCGCTGTGAAGACGTCATCTAAAAAGGGGTGTTTTTCCATCATAGTGTTATCGGCTCAAAACACAATTTCTCAAAATGGATTGGCAACGAAGCTTCTAGAGTGATGTGGAATATTGCCTTTTAGCCGTCGCGTCATCGTCGTTACTTTCTTCTTCGAACGGCTCAAGTTTCTCTTTCGAGTGTCATGAATCTAAACAGACTTTCAGAGTGAAGACGATAATGTCATTTGAAGTGTCATTTAAACGGCTACAAACGTATTGTTCTGCACTGTAGACGTTCTTTGTTTTTCCACGTCGTTACGAGCCGATGATGGAGCTGACACAGAAGCTAAAAAAGGAATTAACCCCTTTTATCTCGTCGTGTGCTTACAAAATGCAATAAGTGGGCTCATACAGTCCTACAATTTTACAAGAGAATATACTGGCTTTTAAACAGCAGCCCTTTTTCTCAAGGCCTCTTTTAAAAGAGATCTTTTTCTCCTTCAATTTCTAGCTTAATTGCGCGCCAAACTGTGTGCTATTCTCCACCACCACCGATGCCATTAACTTTGAATTACGACCGCTCGCCTTATTTTTCTCCTCCTTTACCTTATACACAAGGATATAGAGTCGGACACGTTTCCATGCCCTTTACCGAATGATCTGTAACATTCATAACGCCATTGTACTCTCTAATGAAACAGCAAAGTGCACACACACGCGAGCTTGGCATCATTTCTGTCACCTCCGATGCACATGGCCATAAATATCTTTGCAAGCCCCCACGAACTGGTGTCACTTTTCTCTTCTCCCCCACGACAAAAACAAGGCAAGAAGAATCTCGCGCTGTGTTTCACTTTTTGCATGTGTAGAGGTTTAAAAGAGAAGGAGGAAGGCTAACAAGATGAAAAAGAAGAAAAGAGAGCTGGGGTCATTTGTGCAGTATTATATACGGAGTTAAACAAGAATAATAAGGGCAAAATGATTTACAAAATTAATCACTAGCATAATTATATTTGCAAAAATAGTCCAGTTTATACCACTTTAGAGCATGGAATACTATCTGGCTATGTCGTAAAGTTGTTTTTCCTCCAAAGCACTGAACTTGTAGATCTTTTTTTGCCCATCCAAAGAATCTACATATCTCTAAATCTCTTTCTCTTCTGCCGACGATCTTAAAGATTTAAATATAAAAGAATCACTGCCGAGCATCCCCTCTATTTTTTCGTCACATTCGTTATATTGTTATAGCCTTTATTCTTCTTCCTCGACTAATTGTGCCATTAAGAGAGGCAATCCGACATAAATTATATTAGGAGGGATAACTTTTGGGTCGGCGGAGAAGAAGAAGAAACATTAATTCTACAAACGAGAAAAGAAGCCAAATGCCGAAGAAAAGTTTGCTCTTTTTTATGGCTCGGTGTCGCGCGATGATGAAAATGTTGGCTAAAGAAAACGGCATTCCAATATAAAATAAGGTTAATTTAGATTTAAAGCAAGGGCACGTTTGTCTCTTTATATAACCTGGATTTAAAGTATTCAGTATTTAGAGGAGAAAAACTGCCTTGAAAACGTAAAATGTGAACTTTGATTGAATACAGTAGCAGTAGAAAAACTGCACCTCTCGCTGAAAATACCATAACGAAGGAAAGGAAAAGTTATCCTAAGATTAGCCACATTAAAATCCCCTTTATTCTCACAATGAAGACACCAAAAGTCTTAATCATAATCCTAGACATCATAAAGGTGCAGCAGCCACGTGACATGTGTGGGGTCAGGGATGCCATTTCATTCAATTGTCTCTTATTTAACACGTGAAAAAAAAACGCATATTTGCATCTGAAATTATCCAAACTGGCAACCCTGTGTGTGGGCTAGAAATATAATCACACGGAGCGTTGAACATCAAAATGGAATCTCCTTTCTTCTTCTTTTCCCCCCTCCAAGTCTCGTCATATAATAAAATGGCTTTTGCCGCCAAAGAAGTGTCGAGAAAAGATGATTCATACTTGATGCATCTATATTCAAATATAATTTTATTACTGCCGGTGCTTTACAAAGGGGTTTCGTGGTGCAGACAATTGCAGTCTTTGGCGGTTTCTGGTGTGGCAAAAATGGCTTCCGATGAAGTTTCCTCTTCGTTCTGCAGCCGAGACGAAAGTCATTCAAGCCGTGAAATTTATGGAAATGAAATCAGAAAATTTTGACTCGGCTTATTATTCATCCTTGTTCATTCCGCAGAAACGGACTTGAGGATTATACCGGGATTTTAAACGCTCTCAGCATTATTATCATTTTTGACTACTTACAAGGGATTTTTACAGCTTCTTTTTGTATCTTACAAACGTCAACACAAGTCAAGAATCCTTCCAAGTGCATGACTTCAACTTTTAACCCTGTTTTAAGCACATTTTGAACAAACACACCCTTCGTTTTTTGCCGCGCGTGCCGTTCAAATCAACGCCTTTTTAACTGCTGCTAACGAGCACAGAAGAAGAAACAAAAAGTGTAGTACACAAAAAAGCCTTTAAAAGGGTTTGGTCAAGCAGTTGTGTTGGACTTACCTAGAATTAGAGGAATGGTGGAAATTAGCACGGGTCGTAGATATTCATTTAAGCCGATTGTATCACGTTAATTTATGGCCGGTATAAAAACCGCGCCGAAGCCTGAATTCAACTGAAGAAGGTATGCAGAGATCACCTCTTCGGTGGTGTCTATAATCACTGTTTTCTTAAGACTTTGAGCACCAGCACCAGACTGACTTTCTCTGGAGCTCCCCCATGAAGCAGCTCGCCTCGATCTTCTTCTTCTTCTTCCATTGGAATTAAAAAGGGAAAAGAAGTCGGCGTTTGCGCGTTAATTCAGCCTCTTCCATCTTGCTTTAATGACACTGAGTCAATGTCACGGGGGACATTTCAATCTCTCTCTCTCAGTTTGCATAGTAGGGACGCCATTTTAAAGCATATTTCCAACTGTAAACAATGTCTAAAACCGTGTTGAACAGTCTTAAATGTCAACCCTGTTTCAAGTGAAATTACCTCGGCAAACAAGATGGATGGGAAGTCCATTTAGACGGGATATTATAAATAAAGCACAATGAAATCCGAGTTGGAGTTCTTCTTTTTAGTCCTCCCCCTCATTGGAGTCGAATAGTTTGATGGATGGCGAGATATCGATCGGTCAGCTCCTCTCTTCAGCTTATTCCAAGATGGGAATCGAACTGCTGTACAACATGCTGTTCGGGAGTAGTAGTAAACCCAGCCAAACTAACGTAAATGCACTTTATTACAGACAGTGTTTGGCCAGTCCATGGGACACATTATTGCCATTTTCTCCGCTGTTATTAAAAAAGAAACTCTTTTCTTCTGACGATGACGTCTGAGAAGAGTGATCACTTCGCTCTCTGCGGTCGAACCGAAAAAATAAGGCCATCGCTGTCAAAAAAAAGTATAAAGTGGGTTGGAAGAATGGTTTATTCTAAAAAAAGTGGATAAATCAATTACATTTATACAATGAGTTTTACTACTACTTACTAGTGAAGCTCATTGCATTTATACTATGAGGGTGCAGCAAAAATTGCCGTGTTAGCACCCTCTAATGTTTGTGTAACATCTTTTTGCGACACTTTTTCCCGTTCCAAATGTCAACAGTGACAAAAACGAGTCCGATTGAATGTAATGTGTGCACACGTAACGCTTGTATTATGCTCATGTTGACATGCCAAAAAAGTTTTGGAAGCGCAAAAAGGTCGCGTTGTCGTTAGAGTTGTGAGTGATGACGGGAAATGCGATTGAGTAATTCGATCACACAGTTGCAATAAAAGTGGGTTCATTTTCTCACACTTTAAACACAGGGGCTGCCATATTAAATACAAGATACATTTGCTTTACAAACTGGCAACCCTGATTGAGATGAAAGAATGTCGAAGTTGTGACAGCTCACGAACAATCCTATTCGGGAAAAAATCACTGCTGACTCGTTTGTTTTTCTTCGCGAAATAATAAATACATCGGTGCCAAGTTCTGCTGACAGCAAGATTGCATTATTATTGTGTATAATCCCAAGTTGTACTCTAGCTGCTTGTCAGGACGTATAAATAAATAAACATGAGTGTTACGAATTAATAAAAGGGTTCTCCCGCTGTCTTCATATATCTTGTATAATGCTTGATTATGAGCGTCGTAAGGGGATTTCTTCCCCTTTTATGCAACTAATAGCTCCACATCACGATATACATTCTCAGCAGCGAAGGCTTATTTCGTGTTGATTGCCGATTCTATTCAATCTCGCCATGGCTGTAAATCTAAGAGGAGAAAATATCAAATTAGGAGGCGCAATAAACCTCAAATAGGGATCCTCATCATTGTCGCTGCTATTGTCGGGAGGGCGTGGGCCGCGTTAATGTACTGGGAACGTGTGTGTGAGTGTGAGTGCCACGCCCCTTTTTCATAATGATTGGCCATTTCGTCGAGGAAGGAGTCAAAACATTCATTTTCCACCACTCAATTTTATCTCCGACTCCTTTTGCCACTTAACCGAAAAAAGCGGTAGCTTTCAAAAGAACAAAATATGGAGCGATAGCGGTCGTTATAATGCATTGGAGTGCTTAAAATACGGTTAATATGTTCCACACCCAGTGTCATGTCACCTCCTACCTGCAAAAACACGATGACTAAGTGAAACGTAAACTTTTCAAGAAGTTTTCCTTCCTCCCGAATACAATGTGATGATCTTTGCAAGGAGAGTTAGGAGACAGTAACAAATTGACTTGGGAGACTCAGCACGGAGCCGAAAACTCTTCTCTTTTCTTCGTCGTCATAAAATGAGCTCGCACACCTTACTACACTACACTGGCTTTTAAATCTGCTGCTATCTAGGATGACAAGCTAATTTTTTCCTTGAGGATTTTTGTTCTTCCTGAACAGCTGAAAGGCTTTAGAAATATTTTTGAGCCCAGTGCACACACCATGGAAGCAGGGATATAATATCGTATTTTGCTCAGAAGAACTTTTTGCGGTCTTGACAGCGAAAATGTTAAAACACACACCACCGAGTGCTGACAGCAGCAGTGTGAAAATATTAACGTTTTTTGAGCCGCTATACATACCTCACACCACCATTTTCAGACATGAACATACGCTGTTTGATGGGGATATATAATTTTATCTCACAACATATCGACAAGAGTTTCCCCCATCCCAAATTTCATTTCACTCCCGCAGCGGCGGTTCAATCTTACTTTGAATATTTCATGCATAATGAAGATAGTGGAAAGAACTTCTCGTTGCATTCGGGGATGTGTAATTTGTGTCCCTGAAAAGAGTTCTTTCTTCTCTTCAGCTCGTTAAGATGACAATCTCAATTTCTCATCATGAAATTGGCCATTTCGAGGTGTGACAAACCAACCAGAAGAGAAAGAGAGATTGGGATGAGGAGAAGGAGGAGGAGAAAGTGACACCGAATTAGAGAAGCATACATGGATACAGGGTGGTTATACATCATGTATGGATTAGTAGTCAAAACTCGCCCTATAAGAAGGTAAAGTATGCAATTATTCACGACTAATTCAACAGGATACAAATAATCACATAAGAAGTCCTCAGAAAAAAATCTTAAAGACCATTTTATCCCATAACAATAGCCAAGCAACCCCGTGGCACATATTTTCACTACCAGCGTGTAAAATTATTTTCTTCATTGTCCTCGGCAAACTTTTCCTCTTCCTCATGCTCACACACACTTGAACAAATCATCCCCAGATCTGACCGGGTTATAAAATTTACGCCGCTTGTGTGTGAAAATAATAAAAAGAAGGGTCTTAAAGGGAAGAAAATCTTCATGTTTGCAGTTCCTTCATTCAAGCAAAAGATCGTCAAAAAATCAAGCTTGTTAGTCGCACAGGGGGAGAATACAAATGGAGGTATTTTCACAAACCCAAACCGATATAATGAGCATGATTATGAGGCATAAAAAGGTCCGTTTTTTGCTTATAAGGGTGGGTTTGTATCCGACACGGCATAAGTAAATTATCACGTTATTTTGTCGGATCTCGTGATTGGCCCGAAGGTGAACATGACAAAAAGGTTGAATTCTCATACGACTCGATTGCATGATGATGTTATTATCAACTCTCTCTCTCTCTCTCTCTCTCTCTCTCTCTCTCGCTCTTTGGGGGCGCCGGGGGGGGCTCTGGGTGGGCAGGGGAGAGGGTTGTCGGTGTGATGGCCCCCCGGGGGGTG
>LR139567.1:0-31445 GCA_900659605.1 Tisbe holothuriae | reverse complement strand
AATGTACATGTCATTATAATGAGAGCTTACAATGTTGGAGAGGCCCAAATGTGACGCTGGATTTGCGTTAAATGACGAGATTTAAGTATGTTATATTTGTAAATGAAATAACGAGGTCGCCGTGATGAAGCGTGGGCGAAGTTTCATTTCATTGCAATTTTTTTTTCGCTTATTGCAAACCGACTTATTTTTTTTTAAAAAAAACGGGGTGGTATGACCATCATACATCTTTTAATCCATTACTGCAGTAGGTATAAAAGTTGTTCAATGTTGTTTAAGTTAATATCACCTCTGCATAAGCTGCTTAAGCTGCATATCCACTTTTCTCATTGGCAATCAATTGTAACCATTTCATAGGATTTATACTGGTATATATTTAAGAGTCCGAGAAATGACCATAAACGTACATATGCTTCTAGTGTATGAACTAATACTGTTCCATCCCTGGCAACACTCTCTGTAGAGTAGGCGCTCGTTTCCCCCCTTTTAAAACCACATTGCGCTTCGCGTCAAAATCTCTTCTTCTTCCACTGATGCTGCAATCGAGTGTCGTGTTCAGTCATGGCTTGGGCGGGAAGCTAACAGAATGGATCAGAGGTCTTCGTTCCAGATTCTCTTCTTCTCCCACAAGTGGATCAGAAGGAGGAAGTGTCTTTTAAGTGTCATTCTAGTTCTAGTGGGGTTGACCTCAGCAGAGTGGTCAAGTTCCAACACCGGGGAGTTGCTATTCTCACAGGATGCAAGGAATATGTTCAAACACAACCCACTTCAAGGTAGGGCATTAGTATAGTAAGATATTGTCAGTACATCATGAGTGTTTTAGATCTCATTGTGCGAAACTGCGGTCAGTCCAAGAGTTTTGCAAATTACCGACAACCGCGAGATGAGAGTTCATCGGGTGATGGACATCGGCGGAGCAGAATTCTCGCCCTGTTTCAAGATTATGATGTCGGTCAGAGTCCTCGATTGAAAGGAAAGGAGGGGAGGATTGTAAAAGGCGAGATGGCGCGGAAGGAGGCGTGGCCGTGGCAAGTAAGCTTTAGAATAGGCACCCATTTGCTTGTTTGTGTTTTATGGTTTTCTCTTAGGTATCGGTTCGGTTGAGTCTTGGTGATACGGGTGATATTGGCCACTGGTGCGGCGGAGTGCTCATACACCAGAATTGGGTATTAACAGCGGCACACTGTGTCAAAAAGTAAGCAATGAGTATGTCATGAAATGATGATATTTTTGAATTTTAAATTCTTATTTCCTCATTCAAGTCCAGCTTTCGAGGAACTTGGCGGTGCCAGCTGGAGCGTGGTCCTAAAAAAAGAGAGCAAGACAAATTCAACGGACGAGGTCACACTCAAGGTCAATGATGTCATCGCTCATCCAAAATTTAGGGAATATCACAATGATATAGGTGAGAGCAGATCTAGCTGGAAATTGAGCTGTAGAGCGTATATAATAAAAAAAGGACGCAATCAATGACTGAATCTGTATGACTAAATATTTTCTCAAGACGTAACATTGGCAATTCTTGACTTGAGGCATAAAATAGAGTAGCAATATAAATTAACCTGTGCATCGCATGTCTTGCAGCTCTACTCCGCCTCCCATACTCGTCCGCCGTCGCTCGTCTCTCCCCCGCCTGCCTCCCAGTGACCCCCGACCTGCTCGCCCTCACCTCCGCCTTCGCCCCGGACTCGTCAGAGAAGCTGAGGGGCGTGCGCTGTGTGGCCACCGGCTGGGGACACCATGCCACTGACGGGCTCGTCGACGAAGAGGACACACCCAGGGACATCAAAACAGCAATGCAACAGGTGGAGTTCAGAGTGTCGGATGATCGCTACTGCTCTCGGATGTACGAGACCAAGTACGACATTAGCCTTCTACGAGAGCAGCATCTTTGTGCCAGTCCCATCAATGAGGGGTCCGGAACGTGTGTGGTAAGACATAAAAAGCCTTTAACATACAGTTTTGTGACACACATCATGACATGTATAACGGTTTTGCTAGGGCGATAGTGGCGGACCATTACACTGCAACATGGCCGACGGAAAGTGGTACCTCGTGGGGATCACCTCGTTCGGGTCGGGGTGCGCCAAACCCGGCTTCCCAGATGTGTTCACGCGGGTGACGAGCTATACGCCTTGGATCAGGAGGACCATGACAAAGTTTGCCACGCTCTTCCCATTCTTAAAGTGGGGATGAGGAAAGAAAAGTACAAAAACGGGCGAGAGGTGAAGGAGCATAAGGCTGAATTGGAAATATTGTGCTATATGTTGTTAAGCGTAGAATGTTATGCTAGTCCATAAAAAAGTAAACTGAGGGCATCAAAATGTACTGTAAAATATTGTATTAAACATTATGTATAAAATTACTAATACTGCAACGAAAATGTCAACACTTTTAAGTATTCTTCGTTCCTTCTCAGTTAGAGTACATATTCTGGTGGTCTTATTCGTAGACAATACGATTTCGTAGGACATGGAAGATTCACTGTTATATCATATGCAGATTGACATTCGATTTGATCTCTTGCGCCTCTTCTCTGTCCGCCAACACTTTCTTCGTCAGGTCAATCTCCTTGTGCAGCAGCCGATGCCGCGGCCAGTCCTCTTGCTGACACTCGCGGCTGCAATACCGCGCACGCTTACACTTGGCGCACTTCTTCAAAGCGTCCTCGGTCCCCTTCTTCATGCACGACCAGCACTGGGACGCCCACTTGGCGTCAATGTCCTCGGGCACCACACCGAACGCCTCACGCAGCCAGTCCCGCATTAGAATGTCGTAGAACTTGACGCTGGGGTTCAGCTCGACGCAGTCGAACGCGAACACGATGAACTTCTCCACGTGGTCGTTGTTGCCATAGTCGCGGAAGATGCGGTAGTTGTGGCGAACGGTGTCTGCCAGCCCGTCATCCTGGCCCAGGTACAGCCTCAGCTTCGTCTTGAACGGATCCTCCCGCACGTACGACTGCCGCTGCCGCGACCGGAAGAAGAACTCCACGTTGGTCTCGTTCTGGTTCGGGATGTCCACGTAGGTGTTGTCGATGGGAATGCCGTCGCCGTTGAAGTCAAGCCATAGATACGGGCTGCCCTCGTAGTCTTCAGCGCTCTCACGCGCGGACGGATCCCAGAGGAAGACGCCAAAGTTGACGCAGAAGAGCTCTTCCCGCCACTGGCCGCGCGGTTGAAGGATCGCCTTTGCGTAACTGCGTACGAGAGCGGCCACCGCCATGGACGCGTTGGAGAGGATGAACTCGTCGAAATCATCGCTGTGAGGCACGGTTGAGGACTGCACGAGCAGGCTCTGGCTGAGGAGACGGTTGACGTCGGCCCAGGAGGGGCACTTGGCCGACTGGGACTCGGAGAGGCGCCACGGAGGGGTGGACAAGGTCTCCGGAAGGGCTCTTCCCGGCTGAACCTGGTCTCGTAGTAGGTGAAGCACTTCTGAGATGGTGAGAGCAGGCTTTTGGTTGGAGGTCGTCTCCGAGGTCTGTGTGGATTCTGATGGGGCAGATGAAGCCATGGTGGCGCCCTATTCACTCGTTACTATTTGCTCACGTTTCCAACTACCTGCTCGATGATCGCAGCTCTCACTTTTGACACTTTTTTTGTTTTCCTCTCCGGCAAGTCAAAATCCCACTGCACTGAGCTGCCTGACTAACAAAGGTTTCGTGAGGAATTGGGAATCATTCCGAAAAAGCCGAAAAGTTTATAAATGAATATAATTATTTTATGATTTAACTACTACTAAAGTATTTTATACATTTATTCTCTGCACCTTGACAAATAAAATTCATACTTAAAACTGCGCACTTATTAACGGACCTTACATTGCATTGACATGTCCGATGACATTGGTGTTGCTCTTCCCAGTGCAGGGATATGCGCCGCTCCTTGGTCCTCGATCCTCCTTTAACTGGTGGAGGATGTCTTGTCGGTATCCATCGTTTCCCACGGCGGTAGGCGTGACTTATGAAATGTATAAACATAAAGAGTCCGGTTTGTGTGGTAATAACATAATATGTTATGAAACGGGTTTGTCTGGGTTTAGACGAGTTAATATTATTAAATTGTGAACTTGTACATTTACTTGTTACGAATACAGTAGAAGAAGACTTATGAGCAACATGGGATTATGTGACTAGAATTAATCCAATGACATTGATTAAACAAAATCTTCTTCCATAAGCGTTTTAGTAATCGGACTCTGATATCTCTAGAGTACAGTTATTAAAAAGTTTCATAAAATAAAATTGATGTGAATATTTAGAACAAAAAATATTACATAGCCAGAGCTGAGTCCGATTATTAAAAAGCCCAATGCAACTCCTTAACGCTAAGGAGTTGCTTAAAACTCATTTCAGCCAATCAGAAGGCAGCATTTTGGCTAAAGGAATACCTTAGTCGCTAAGTATCTTGTTTCAACTTTTTAATAATCGGACTCTGGGATATTATCATTTGTTAGTGATTGGCATATGAAAAAGATGGGCTTTTCGAGTTAATACAGTAAATGATTTTTGCAACTAGTTATTGGCCCAAACACACGACATAGAATTGACCGCTGTACAGCGGTTTTTCTCTATGTCGTCTGTTTGGGCTATATCTGAGATACAGACTGTATCACACATGATGCATACTAAGAATAGTAATTTATTATTTGAAGTACTAAATGTAACTAATGTACGAGTATTACCACTCAGGTTAAAAAGAGAGAAGTGTAACAAACACTTTTGATAAAATGTCACCATGAAGAAGGTTTGACAACGGAATCCATTGTTTGTTAAAATAGAAAATTTGTGGAAAATTTGTGGAACGGTAAAAAACAATCTTTGTCAACTTTGCAGCCACTCTTTTGCAATTTTTTTTTCAAGCCCATGGAACTGCCCATAGAACTGCCCATGGAACTGCCCATGGAACTGTAACGGAGTTATCCGAACAGTATACCCCTGAAACAGAAACAAAAAACATGCAAGTAATTGAACTATGTAATTATTAAAGCTACTTGTAAGTATTTGGTGCCAAATTTCAAGCAAATATAGTACAAACACACTAATTCGACATTAGCGTTTCCATTACCCTCTAATTTAAATTTCCGTTTTCACCACCCAACTATTTACTTGCTCCCCCTAGCGGATTTTGAAAGCAAAATCGACAGCTGCTGATCCTCCATTTTGAAATTGAGAGGTTTTGTGACTATTTCCTCTCCCTGCAGCCCAGCTCTGCCTATTCAGCCTGCTCTCTTCCTTTTTCCTCTCAACTCTCTTTTTTTCTGCCTGGCCTGTCTGTGCAGCAAGAGCGCCCCCTGGCGCCAGTGGGGAGAACTTGGCAAAGAAAAGAAAGAGAAGCAGGAATCCTCAGCTGCCGAAAACCTTCTCTTCTCTGTGGGCTGAAAGGACAAGAACGCCAAAGCGAGTTTCAGCCGCCAAAAGTGCCGCAACCACAACATCGTGTAGAAAGCCGTGTGGAGGTTGGCGCCTTCTCAACACAGCTGACGCACATTTGGCGTACGACTCGCGGTGACGCAATCCTGGCCACTGTCTGGAACCCGTTCAAACATTATGGCGGGAAACGAGGATGGGCTGGGGCTGGACGAAGGGCTCTTCGCGGATGAGGAGATCGGGAGCAAGGAGGAGAATGGCGCTGCAGAGGGGACCTCCACTAAGGATGAGGCGAGCAAAGAGCCCGTGACCATTGCATTGGGAGACTCGCCAGTCAAGTCCAATGGGACCACTGACACGCCGGCGGCGCCGGCAGAGAGTAGCAAGCCAGCGGAAAATGGCGTGGACACGGCTGCGCCCGGCGACAGTGCCGCCCAGAGTGAGACCAAACCCGATTCGGAACCCGCTAAACTGGCTGAGGCCAGCACATCTGGCACGGCGGCGACTGCTGTGTCCGCGCCTCCGCCCGCTGCGCCTGTGCCTGCGGCAGCTCCCGCGCCCCCGCCTGAGACCCGCATCCTGAGCGCCAAGGTGTTGCGCGCCCTGCGGAAGCGCGACCGAAACCCCGCCGAGCGTGACTGGAAGTTTGTTCCGCACACGGAGGACGAGCACATGCTCACGGACCAGGAACAGGTGAGACCGGTTATACATTTGCAGACTGCAGTTTACAGTTTCTACTTTTTGTATCACTATAATTCTATAAATGATAACCATTCCCTGCTTCCAGACTCGGATTGCCGAAGAGTGCGCCTCCAACCTGCCTTTGCTCGACTTCACCGACGTCGCTCTCACCAGAATGAAGCGAATCCGGGCCATGTTTGAGAGGGCCAATCTCAGGAAGCAAGTAAGGATACTTTTAAGTTGCTTCACGTAACATTGCCTTTAAACCGTGTTCCCGTTTCAGGGAATTCTCCCACCCGTTGTGATCAAACCCCGTCAGTACAAGAAGAGGGAGAAGAAGGAGAAGGGATCCACGCCTGTCAAGAAGGCGCCGCCACCAAAGAAAGACGGACCCATCGAAATCCCAGAGGGCTTCTTTCAGCACATGTTGGCCCCGCCGATGCCACCCATTGAACTCGTAAGAATGAATTCTACATTGAATCTAATGTCAAGGCTAAATTATGTGTTATTGCAGTCCCCTGAAGAGATCGCTGATCTTATGCCACCGACCCTCCCTGCTGCAATCCCGCCATCCCCAGAGGTCAACTCTGACCCCGCGTACATCGAAGTCCTGCAAGACACGCACCAGCCCATCATCAGTGTGAGCGCCCAGCAGCTGGACCGCACCCGCCAGGAGTTGGTCGGCCTGCGCCAGCAGGTGGCCTTGCTGCGAGAGATGCTGCGGAGTGGCGCACACAAGACCGCGGCAAAGGTGGACGCGGACCCAGACGCGTTGGCGGCACTTAAGGAGGTGGAGGAGCCCAACCCGAGCGCGGAGGGAGTCAACGAGCTGCACACGAACTCTGGGTTCAGATTCGTGGACATTGCTATTCTAAGGAAGTCGTTGGAGCAGGCGCAGATGTGCGGATGCAGGAAAGAGCCAGGTATTACTACTAAGGCCCTGTTGTTATTTTATCTAAGGTTCTAACTTTATATCTCTTTTTTACAGATGAAGAAGGCGCCCCAATTAGCCTGCTCGAGTACCCAGCAGCGGTGGGAACCCATGACTTTGCGTGCACGATGGCATTTGTCTGCTCTAAATGTGACAAGGTGACCATCTTCCCCAATTCGGCCTTCTCCAGGGACTTCCCCACAAACTACTCCATCAACAAGCTCATGATGCCGATGCTGGGTAAGACAATGCTTCATCTTGCTGTATGATATAAAATTTACCCGCTTGTGTATTCCAGGCTCGGCTGCTTACCACAAGCTTGCCAGCTTCCTCCAGTCGACGGAGGCCATGTCTGAGCCCATCCCCAAGCCGTCCACCCACCCTTCACAGATGGTCCTCAGCATCGACGGCAGGACTTTCGAGCTGCCCAAGACGCTCGCTCAGCGCAAGGACGAGGAGCTGAGTGAGGAAGGCGTACAAGTGTTCAACAGCATCCACACCTCGATCAAGGAGCTGCCGAACACCATCAACCCGGCATCGCTCATTCCGCGCCAGCTTCAGGCGCCGCCACCAAGGATGTCCAACATTATCTACGCCCCGCCATCCATTAATATGCCCAACCTGCAGCATATCCTGCAGCCGCAACAGCAGATGAACACAATTCGAGCACAGATGTTCCGTCCTCCACAGCCGCGAATGTACCGGGCACGTGGGGGTGGCCAACCGCCTGGGCCAGGGCGTCCTTCAACCATGCAATTGCCGCTGCCGCCCGGCATGCACTTGCAGACGAGACAGCGGTACCCATCAGCGAGGGGAATGCCGAACATTGTGCGGGCCACTCCAGCACCCAGGCTACCATCTTTCCCCGCAGTAACAAGGTTGAACGTCCCTCATCAACGACCTCTCACGCCTGCGGCAAAAAAGGCACCTATGCAGGTAAGCACTGACTCACCGAGACAATTGAGAAATATTGTTTTATTAATATTTCTTCCCTTATTACAGATCAAGGCATCTAAGGACCTTCCCGTCGGCAGCAAAATCTCCATCGTCGCCCCCGGCACTACCATCGTCGGCGCAATCACCTACTCCACCAAGGACAAGACCGGCCTGAACCCCGGCGTGTACCGCGTCCGGCAGGAGGGCAAACAGGAGCGATACCTCGTGATCAGGAGCGAAGCCAACAGCAGCAGCAATCAGCTCGCCGTGCCCAAGCCGGCCGCTGCCAGGCAACCCAGCCTGCCTGTCATCTCTGGGTCGGCCAGTCTCAGACCGGCTATCGATGTGGACGAGGAGGGCGTTGACCCGCTGGCCGACAGCGGCGGTCCCAGTGGCGGCGGCCTTGACGAGTCCGACTTCGGAGATCCCCTTGGCGGAGGAGGTGACGACAGCAGCGACAACAGTGATATTGAGGATGTGACGCCGGACAGGAACGGAAGGAGCAACGGAATGGCGGCTAATGCAAAGGTGAGTTGAAGGTCGATTATTCATAGTAATAAATTGGTACAATGGCTGATTAGCTTACAATGACGAAAAGGATAATATGTACGTATTGTCTCATGACTTTTCTTTTTCTTCTTCAGTCCTCTTCCAATTCTCTGTATGGCAACGGTGCCCCTCTCAGCCCGCTGGAGCAGATCACCCCCGACGATGGGGTCTCCGATGCCGATAACAACGGGTCAAAGTCTCCCGTTCGCTACATGGGATGGCAGAACGACTCGGACAGAGTCGAACATAAAGACGATTACAGGTACAGAGAAACAAATTCCGGTAGAATTAAAAAAAAATATTAATGGTTAACGTGTCTCTTTTCCAGACCTGACAGTGATGGCTCCGACGATGACCTTTCTGACCTTGACGAGGACGATTTCGGCCGGAAGAAGGCCAAGAAGAGGAAGAAGCCGGCTGCTTCAGCTCAGAGGACTCCGGATATCTCGGCTGAGCCTCCTCCGAGCAAGAAGCCGCAGTTGCTACCGCTGCCACCTAGCCTGCAGCACTTGGCATAGTAAAGTGACTACTATCTGCGGTTACAATGAACCTCCAAATGACTATTTTATCTTATTATTTTTGATGCTCCATAGTAATTCTTCGCGCATTTTTCTTTCTAAATCTTCACCAGCACAAGCAATTTGAGGATAAACTAAATTATATTGATAATAAACTTCATTTTGACAAGTCTTCGCAAAAATTTCTGCGATCCAGTTATGAGGCTGTATCTCTTGATTTATAAAGTATTATTGTAAAACCTTTGGAAAATGTTAATAAAAATCGTAATGTCATACTAAATCGAACCGTTTCCAGAGAATATTCTTTAAATCCTAAATGTTTCGACATTTACCGATCGTAGGTTAAAACTTGAAATTACAAAAAAAATATTCGAATGTTTTGTGTGGCGGGATCAGTAATTTGTTTTAAGTGTTTCAATATCTGTTCTAATATCGTGTTCGTCCAATTCTCTGCTATTACCATTTTATAATAAATGCTTTGAACTGGACCAACACATTAAGATTGAATAATTGTTTACAAGTTCCCCTCCGATTTCATCCGATTATCGTTTTCTTCTTCTTGTCTCACTGTGAACAAGTCTCTTCCTGCCGCCGCCGCGTTCACGCACGTACTCCTCTGATCATGAGACGGGCTTTTTTCAGGATGAAAGGAAGTTCGTTCTTCTCCAAGAGAGGAGTCAAGTTAGTTAACCGGTAAAACAATAAACCACTAAATACAATGACTCCCCTCCTCCTCAAAGCCCTGCATGGGATTGAATAAAAATAGGAGGAGGCGAGGCAACTGACGAAATCCCATTCAACCGAGGCGAAGAAGACGCGTCTTTAAGAGAATCGACGTTCCCAGTGGGAAGCTACATGACTATTGGGACTAATACCAGCTCACTTGTAAGTAGTAGTCTGGCATGTCTCGCTTTGTCGTCTCTTCCCCTTTTTATATTCCCTCGTCTCTTCTTCCTCCTCCTCATTTTATGGCACTGGTGGCTTATTTTATTCCTCTCCTCTCAAAGTCACAAAAAGCGGCTGGAAGAAGAAGAAAGAAGAAGAAAACCAGCTCCTTTTAAAACTTGTTTTGCCAATATAATAATTATGGTCTTGATAAGAGAGTGTAATTGTTGCCGCCAAGTACAATTTTGACCCTTCTCCCTCTCCCTGAGCTCAAATGCAGTTTCCACCCTCGAGCCCTCTTCCTTTGAGCCTTCTTCATAACCGGCATTGACATGTCAACAAGTCGATGATAATCTGCGCTGCGCTGCCCTTCTGCCCAACCCCATGTCACGTATGCACTCCACGTGAGCTAAGTGGTCTCCATGATGCAAACACTCTGTTTGTTGGTCTTGGCACTCTCTTGAAAGAAGTCTCTTTTGAGATTGTGTATAATAAGGTCTAATTCACCTCCTCACTATCAGCGCAAGTACGTTTACTTCATTTTCTCCTTCTTCTTCTTCTTCTTCTCGTGCAATTGGGCAATAAAAAGTGGGAGGTGGAAGAAGAAGTTTCTTCTTCTTGAAGTAGCAGCTGATGATGATGTTGGCGATGGTGATGATGATGACGCTCTTTGCATTGGGAAGGCAAAACAAAGTCATTTCGAAATACTACTTGCACTAGGGTGTGATATTGAGGGCCGGGGTGAGAGGGTCTAGGGTTGTGGTAGCATTCAGGTTCAATCACACCTTCAATATATTGGTTAGCTAACATAGCCTTGTAAATTGTATAATATTAACTTCCACAGCTGGACTTGTATGTTGTTTTTTTGTTAAATGGCAAGGAGACACTAAAACCGGCAAAATTAAGACCTCAAGACGACCTGTGATTGTCTTTTATTTGAGCACCCAATCCCCACGTGAAGTGTTAGCACGTCGTGTAATTAGCTTTTCTGACCATAATGATGCCCTCTAATTGCTTTTATATTGCGACTGTGTAAACAAGAATAAATTGGCCATTGTTTGAAATGCTCTTGAGGGATTTGGACGAAGAAGACCTGACTCAAATCCTTGATGAATTTTGGGGTGTTTCTGACGAACGTGCTTCATGGGAAACGAGGCGATTGTTGTAATTCGATCGGGGGGCCAATCTCTGGCAGAAGGGGGAAAAAGGAGCGTTTTTAAACATCAGATGCATTTTTGTTCTTCTTGCGCAGGTCTGGTAATGAATAATATTCCCGACAACGCATTACTCATGATCAGGATCCTTGAACGAGGCAGCAGCCATTATATTATCCCCCTCCTTTCCTCCCTTATTTATGAACCGAAAAGGGAAATCTTCCTACCCCAAAACTGAGCTCAGTTATTACGGCGTTTAGTTTCCATGCGTGAATGAGTGTGGATAATACTCCGACTGAGTCCGTCCACATTGTGCGTACATGACAAACGGCCGCGTTTTTCGCGCCCAAGAGGAGTTTGAAGTACGACGACTACTAGTCTACCGCCGCCGCTGGCACTAGCAGCAGCAGCAGCATCCGGCCTCAATGAATGGCCTGAGCTGAGTCGTGGTAGCAGCAGCAGCGACCGGTCTTTTGCGCGCGCACAGAAGCGCAAAGAAGGCCGCCTAGGGCACTGACATCGGTAGCTAGCTAGCCGACTAATACACACACAAGCATGCTTCTCCTCCTTCTGCAAAGCTGATTGCAGCTGCCCTGATGGCTTCAGAAAAAAAGAGCTTGACATGCTCGATTGCTGCTTTTATCTGGAGAGGACTGAGCAGTAAAAAGTAAACCCCGGAGCAATGATGATCTTACTTCGTTAACCACTGAGTATAACAATCACACCATGACAGCGACAATCCGAGTTATATTTTGCATGCGGACGTTTTTCTTCTCCCGGGACAAGTCTGCATGCTTCATTTTTAGCTCCCTCCCTCCTTAGACTCACCTCGGGGGATGATGATGGATTGGAACTGAAAAAAGAGGAAAATCCTCCTCGATTAGACGACCGGGCCGTGATTATTATTATTACGACTACCATTTCAAAGAGAAGAACCAACTTCCAGCATGCATGGAAGTAAATGCAAAAATAGCGTATGTCGAATGTGTAATAAGCCCCATCCATGTCTTTAATCCAGCAGTAGATCCCCGTCTTCGTTTAAGGCCTGCGTCACTTTCTCCTACTAATGTCCCAATAATCCTTGCCTTGATCGTCGTTTGCTGATCGCCGGCGTCAGGCCGAGCGGCGGCGGTGACAAAAGCCCCAAAATCTCACCCACCCCCAAAGAAGAAAAGAAGGAGAAGGAGCACTAAAGACTTTTCATAAAAAGAAGAAGTTGGAGGCAGCAGCAGCAGCATCGAGAAAAAGCCGTTCGTCATTCGTGCTCAAAGCAAGCACTTCACTCTTCAGAAGAAGAAAAAACTTCGCAGCAGTCTTTGCCAAAAAGCTTCTTCTTCTTCCAACCCCTACAAAAGCTCTTTCGTCTTCTTCACACACACACACACCCAGTTGCATGCATGCTGTGTGGACAAAACTTGAAGAAGAAGTGGAAGTACTACAGTCGGCATACACTATATATACACGCTTGCCTCGCTGTCAGAGGCCACCAAAAAAGCCTCCTCAAATGCTGGCTGGCCCGAAAGAGAAGAAGAAGAAAAAACGCGCCTGCGATTAGAGATTGCCAAAGAAGCAAAAGTGGAGGCAAAAGAAATAGAAGAAATAGAAGGCCATGCCTTTGCGTGTGCAAGTCTAGCTGCTGCCATGGAAGAAGAAGAAGACGAAAGAAGAACAAGTCTAGAGCTGTTTTTTGTTCGCCGAATGGAAGTTCCCCGTTCTTGTTTCGTTTCGCCGGTTGCTTGCGCTCCCAACGCCCGCCCGGGGCTTCACTTAGCTCCGTCCGAAAAAACGAGCGTGCGAGTGAGCGAGCTCCGACTGTAGTAGCTGTACATACTAGAGGAGTGGAGGCTGGTGTGTAGCTGCAGAGAGGGAATGAGATTCTTCTTCTTCTTCTTCTGAGCTGGAAGAGTGAAAAAAACTGCGAAAACGTCGTCGTCGGTAGTCGAGAGAGGATGAGTCGGAGAAGAGGAAGGAGGAGAGAACGACGAACCAGCTGAGCACAACAACAACAATAACAACAGCCACTACTACAGCAGCAGCTACAACCCGGCCACAGAGCTTGACAACAACAACAAGCTTCGTTATCATACTCGTGTGCTTCCGTTATTAGTGAAGAATAACAAGATGCCATGCGGCGTTCAATGTGTCTGAACTCAAACATGGAATGAGAGTGAGAAGAAAGTGAAGGGGGCAAAAAGGCCGCCACGAAAATCAATACATCAAAAAGGCCAACACACACAAATAGGATGTGAGACAGACGGAGAAAAAGGAAAGTTGGTCGGGAGAGAAAGAAGAAAAGGAGGCCTTCGTTTTCCTCAACCCAAAAGCGACAAGAAGTCGAGAGAGAGAGAGAAAGACTATACAGAAAAAGAGCAAGAAGCCTCACTCAAAAAACTCTGGATCTCTCTCAAACCCTTGAAAAGAAAGAACGAACTCCTCCTTCCTTCCCACTTCTGCTTGGGAGAGAAGAAGAATAAGAAGAAGGTCAAAAACCCTTCTTTCCCGAAGGCCGACTTTTTCACTTCCTCGAGATGTGTGTGCGTTATTATATTGTTTGTACAAAAGGTGACATTGTAAAGGTTGGTTTGTGTGTGGCAGTGAAGTAATAATGTAAAAAAGAACTCAAAACTGTAAAGACCGGTGAAAAGGTTCCTAACTTAACAACGATATTTCCTAATCTAAAGAAATCCTGATTCCTACAAAAAGTAATGCTAAGAGAAATTCACTTCCTAAGTCGTCTCTCCGGTGTGTAATAATAATAATTAGTAGAGACGTTTAAAGATTTAATACTAGATCCGAGTGAGAACGAAGAGAAAATCAATTCAACGTGTTTCTTTCCCAGTGAAAATTATAATATATATAAACGAAAGTAATAAGAGTTGTGATTTTCGGTAGTCAAAAGGTTGCATAAGAAAATAAGTGTGTTCCTACAATTCTGTTAACTTAACACTACAAAAAACGAATCCTAAGTTCCTGAAGCAGACAAAATACGCGAACAATTAATCCTACAAAACACAAGATTCCTAAAACGAGACAGTTTTCAAAAGTGTGTGCGACAACAAAGATTCCTATGAAGAAAAGTCATTTTATATTATAGACAAGAAAATCAACATCATCAACAGTAGATCTGGGCAGACTTATTCACAGGTAAGAAACGACCCTATTGATGTAACATGTGAAAGCCGGTTGTCTAACTCCGTTGAATCCGTTATCCTCCCCCAGAGGATACGTCCATCTCATGATGTCATGTCAGATTATCAAAAAATGCACACTCGTCGTTTCTCTTAATTACCGCTTTTTGAACATTGGCGGCGGCGGCGAGCAAGCCATTTTTTGACAATGCCTTAAAACAACACCGAAATTAGCAATTACACGCGAAAAGGAAGAAGGGAGTAAAAACAGCAATTAAAATCGGACAAGAATGAAAACATGGCTGGGAACAGCGCCGTCGTTTATTATTATTATATTTTTGCACTGTTAATGACTCCTCCTCCCCTCCGTTCATGTTCGTGTATGAGACGCCATCGCTGAGACAGCCAGAAATCGCTCAGGGGACTCTTTATACATAGGGTGGCAATTAAATTATTTGCGAAAAAATTCCGCTTCCACAACCCTTCCCTTTGCAAAAATATATAGATTGACCATTTTTATTAGTGTTTACGCTCTTTCCCCTCGCTGATGATGATGATAATAGCCATTACGGCGTGTCTCAACTTTTCCTCGTCCGAACGAAGGGGAAAGTCCTCTTACAGCAGCAGCAGGTGCTTATTATCATTTTCACTTTGTGAATAAAGTTTGATGTCAAAACAGCCTATTGTTCTGAACTTGGTTAGTTTAGATGGCATGTATTATTCAACCGCAAATTCAAAGCCAAGGTAGAAGCCGGCTCTCCCATGAGAGGTTACATATTTTTCAAAAGAGATAAACTCAGATTCCCGTCAACCCTCATTCATATATAATGCAACCCCTTTTCACGTCATTTGTCATGAACAAACCCACAGAAGAAATCAAAATGCCAACCTATTCCGTGCATGCAGTTCTTTTAACATGCTACCTACCCCTGTTTTATTATTTCACTGGTTGTAATCGCCATCTAAATGCAATTAACTTCTACACGGTGAAAGGCGTCGTCGGCTACACCTGAGCTACTTTTCTTTCTATTTTCGCTGCCTCCCACTTTCGTCGTGGAGTAGATCTTACATTTTGCAGTGGTTTTTCATTTGGCAAAGGGGACTTCTGAATTAGGGAAACAAGTAATACAAGAGTATGACTAAATATGACATTGTATTTATATATTACATAAATCTCATATTTGATGCTACTCGAGATGCTATTGTGTAATTAGTCACTCCGTACAAAGAGTGGCGCCACAAAGTGAATGAACTGATTATTACAATGCCACTTACTACATTTTTTCCTTGCGGATTATTTTCGCTTACGAGGTGAAAAAGCAAATCAGATAAAGAGTCTTTCTTTCGTCGTCGACCATGTGAGGAATATAAAAAATAAAGCAACGGGGTTTTCATGTTTCTCTCTCTCTCTCTCTCTCTCTCTCTCCCTCTGAAGTCTGCATAGTGAAAAAGCGACATTTAATAATGAAAAAGGGGGAAAGAGAGAAATTACAAATGTAAAACTTTTTGCGACTAGATTGTCGAGTATTTTTTGCAACACCGCAACTACTACAACTGTTGTTATTGATTACTCTAAAATGAACTGCCGCTGCAGGCCATCATACTACACCCCGAAAACTGAAATTAAGGTGTCACTTTACCTTTTTTGCACCGAAAACCGCAAAAACCAACACGACAAGAAACTACAAACAAATGCATAATGTGTAATAATCACACCATTGTAGACAGAAGTCATGAAGATAATATATTAATAATGCTGGTAAACGGCACCCGCTTAAAATCACATAAATCATATTCTGCTTCTTCTGCCTCGCTCTGTGCTGATTTACCTCATTACTCTTTTCTCTTCTTCTTCTTCTTTTCAAATGTGCGAGCAGAATGATTAATCAAAAGCCGCTTCATTCGACTCCCGACTTCAGCGGGCGGCCTCCATGTAATAATAATAATAATGATCAGTAGCCAACTACAAACACACATGCTTAATGGAAAAGAGTCAATTTCACGGCGCTTTTTATCAACCCCTTGAAGCCGTTTAATCCTCTTTTGGGTGGCATTGGAACGGCCTAGAAGTCAGGTTCATAAATGGAATGCCTTTTATATCACTCTGCTTGCATTGATTCTTTCAGGACTTTGAGCTTTTCTCTTTCTTCTCTTTCGTCTTGCTCGCCACCGAGGAGTAATCACTTCCTCCTTGCTTCTTTACAAAGCCTATTTACAAGGCGACTCCCACACGGACAAGCCTTCAGCTTTTGATCCGCGCGAGAGAAGGAAGAAATTCCTCAATTCAATCCCCGGCCTTCTCATCATCTTTGAAGCTGTGTGCCCATTAGACGGACAACGAGGGATCGGCTCCCATTCTGAAACACCTACTCAACATTAAAGTCCGTGTAATGCTCACATCTTGAAGCCAATTCGAGGGAAGAAGAAAACCTTCTTTCTTCTTCTTCGTTGGGAGGGTCCTCCTCGGAATGCAGGAAGGAAGCACGGACGTGAATAGGCATTAAGAAAGTGAATTAGACATCAGACATGTTCGCTCCTTCTTGAGCTGAGGGGCCGGTAGCAGCTGAAGTAGCAGCAGCGCCGCTTCTTGATTGCGTGGATGGAGCTAGCGATGCTCGTCGTAGGGGGAGTTTTTCCTACTTTTTCAATCCTCATCATGATGTGTGTATGTGTGGTCATACATGAGAGGAGAGCTCAGACTTCTTCTATGTCCGTGTATGCACGTTTGAAGTGAGAGCTGATTCTCTAGAGACGAAGAGCTGCCTCACACATCGCTTCAAGGTGCCGGAGATGAAGCTGTTTCGTTCTTTGGACGATGGTGGCATCGTTCTCATTTCTTCTTCTTCTTCTTCCAACTCCTTGGAGTGTTCAAGTCTCGATTTCTTTCGATTGAGCGGACAGCAACAGTGGTACACACACACGCAGCCAAAGAAGCGGGAATATAGGGAACAGAGGCTTTACTGGCAGCCTCCGAGGCAAGTTTCATTTTCAAGCCTAAAGATCGGATAGACTCCCTTCTTAGTCCTCGTCGTCTTCAAAAGAAAGTTTTTCACACCCAATTGTATGAAAGGATTTGAAAGGAGGGAGAAAAGAAGGCTTCAGTGCGTCTGTTTGATAAAAAGGATAATCGTCGCTGTCACACAAGAGCGTTATTGAAGCACTGTGGGAAAGACGACACAAAACTGATGTCTCAATCCAGATTTCCATGACAATATGCTTTAAAATGCCTCTTTTTCTCTCCTCCTCGTTTGTAAACAACAACAAAAGGCATCCAACAAACAAGCAAAATTATGCAAGCCAGTTTCCATGATTATTTTCGGGGTCGGACCATCTGCCGAGGGGTTGATGCTGGTCGCATGAGAACAAAAGTATTATGTAGACATTTCACAAATTGTAGCGTTAATTTCATCATAAAGCAGTCTTAATTCGTCTCCCTCGCCGATATATAAAACAGCTCCTAAAGACGTTCATTCGCTTTGGGGTCGTTTTTAGTGTCGACCGTTGGGTGATCTCTCAAACTGAGTGGCAGCATTGCATTGTTGGTCATCCTCCTTCTTCTTCTTCAATATCAGTGTACACAACTAACTGGTGTGGCAGTTGAGAAGGAGAAGAAGAAGAAATGGAAGTATAGTAGTGCAAATGGTTTCTGCTACTGGCAGAATTCGATCCCCCCTCAGCAGCTCAAAAAAGCTCACATCTCCCGACCAGGCTCAAACATGTCGTTATAAATGCAATCCGGCTCAAGAGCAGTCTTGTCGGTGATGCAATTCAAGCCAGCATCACTGAGCTCAGAGCTTTGCATGCCATTCACACGGGAGAAAGAGAGAGAAAAAGTGTCCGAAAATAACGATTTCCATTCAATGATGGAAAATGAACGATTAGCTCGCGCGACTGTTATTATTATTACACTTCTTTTGCCAAAAAAGGGACTCGATATCAATTCTTTGCTCCCGTTTTTCACGCCTTTTAGATCATTTAGACAGTTGTTGTTTTGCTGCTGCTGTCTCTTTTTATACCTTTTCCCGGAACCGGAAACCAGTCGCTGCCAATGCTGAGTATTCTCGTTTCTCGACAGAGCTTCGCATGCCGATAGCCCACAACAATTACTTTACGTCTGCCATCCCCCTCCTCCCTGGGCTCGGCATAGGTGCTCAGAGCGGGGGGCAAGCTTCAATTGTCTCATTGAGTACAATGCAGCCTCCCCAGTCGTGTATGTCCCGTTCAAGCATGTATATACACCGCCCCCTGTCTGGCCTGTCATTTCGGTTTTCTCTCCCCCATTCAGAGTGAGAGAGAGAGAAAAGCATAGCAATGAAAGAAAAGGATCCTCCAGTTGGTGGTGGTGGCACTCTTTGCCAGCTCTCCTACGGGGAGCCCAGAGAGAAAAAGTTCTTTGAGTTCTCCTCTTCCGAGTTCTTTTTCACACTTGTTTGTTTTGCACCCGGGGAAAATCATGTATGCAGATTATGACGTATTCTTATTCTTCCTCCTTCTCATGGGAAAACGTCGAAATTTGTCACATTTTTAGAATACTCTCTCTCCTTTTCTCTCTCTCCGGCTAATCCGCCTTCATCGTTCAAGCAGAATAATATCGAGCTCATTTCTCATTCCATCCGGCGTTTTTTGGGTCCGAAAAACGACGTTTTTTTCTATTTCTCTGGAGTGGTGGTGCTGAGTCCGCACCGTATGCTGCCTGTGCTTCTGCTGCTGCTGCTCAAAGCTGCTTTGGAAGCTGCTGCCGGCAAAAAGCAAACGACGACAACACACAACTGAGGCGACAGAAAAAGAAAAGAGAGAAGCAAGCGGCTTGATCTCGGCCTCAGACTCTTTTTCAATGCTAACTTCCTTCTTTTTCTTCCTCCCCCAACAAGATAATTGCTCCAATTTGTTTGCCGGGGACGACAAAAGAGAAAGCAATCCAGTTGTCTGTAAATGCGGTGAAGGTCACTCAAGGTCTGCGAATGAAGTTTTTGTCGGGTTGAGTTCTTTTGTCGTGTTGTCGTTCAACACTAGCTAGTAGTACAACTACTCTACTCCCCAAGAAGACTCAATGTCAGATGCCGACGACAAGAGCGGCTGCAGCTCTGTCAAGTAAGAAGAGAAGGAACTTTTTCGTGTTGGTTGCCTGCTGGAAGAAAGAGAGAGAGAGAGAAGCATTCGTCGCCACACCGAACAGCTTTTAGGGTTTGCAAAGCTCTTTCTTTCTTCTTCTTCTTCCTCACTGTCTGTTTGATGTCAGCACGAGTTGATGCCAACCGATCTCTTTCTTCTTCTCCTCCTCCCTAGAGTCTTCTTTCCAAAAGAGAGCTTTGGCGAATGCCTCCTTCCTCAGTCTCTCTCTCTCTCTCTCTCTCTCTCTCTCTCCAGGCATCTTTCAAACAGACGGACCCACAGACGAACAAGAAGAAAGAAAAAGAAGATGAGACATTTCAGACTTGGCAAAAAAAGATTGATAGCTGCAGAAAAAAGGAGGCAAGGAGAAAAAGCGCTGGCAATGCGAGATACAAGATGCTGCCTAGCTGGAGGAGCCTGCTGTTTGGTGGTTGAAAGTGTATGCACAGATTTCCCCTCTGAAAAGAACTTACTCCTTCTTCAATGTGTACAAAAACAGTCGGTGATAAAGATATGCTCATGCATCATTTTCTTCTTCTCTAAGCCACTCCAAGATGATGAACAAGGTGTCGTTATCGGACTCCTTTTTATGCCTATTCACGACAACTTCTGTGTCGTGCATCATGTTTTGATGTCGCATTCCACGTCGTCCAGTAATGATAGCTGTCCTGTTTGTAGCTACTACGGCGTCAGGTCTCTAGGTTGCTGAAACAATGTTTTAACGTATAAAAAGCTCTGGGAAGTAGTCTTATCGTCGGAAAATTGCAGGGCAGTAGGATATTATTATTAGCTGCCAGATCAGGAGACAGGTGCTTGCTGGTATGATGACGACGGCAGAGCAGCCCTCTGGGGGTGGCACAATGGGTTCTACTATTATTAGTTATGACCATTGTCTTTCATATGAAGCCACCGTGCACTTACTTGTTGGTGTCGCGCTGAAATAAAACGGAAAGATAAAAATCTGTCGTAAAAAGGTTTTCAGTTTTATGACTGGTTGCAGGAGCTCGTTTTGGCAAGGAAACAGAACGCGAAAAGAGATAAAGGAGAAAAAAGATACGTGCGAAAATTAGTGCTCATTAAACTGCTTTTGAATGCTTTTTATTGCCACCGTTTCCCTTGCTCTGCTATTTTAAATTTTCCCGCCAAAAATCTGGCGCTGTTTGACATCATGTGCCTGGCAGGACCTTTTTCCTCTTCTTAGATCGTCATCATCATCGACAGGCCGGAGTCTTAAAGAAAGAAGAAGAAGAAGAAGCTTCTTCTGCTCGTTTTAGCTTCGAGGGTGGTTTTGAGATCGGTTGTAAAGGTGGAATCACAGGGAGAACTTGATTTGCACATGGAACCCTAAGGAGCCTTTTCAAAGAATCAAGGATTAAAGAATACAGAATTATAATTGTGCTTTCATTCTTGGTCTTGATGTAAATGTAGAAATATATGTCAACACTTTGTAACAAACGATACCATACGACTACTTTCCCGTTTAGGGTCCAATATCAAATCCCTGCCTAATTCTCAGGTCGATTAGTGACTCTCTCTCTCTCTCCTCCTGAATGTACACAGAAGCCCTTACGTGATGCAATGATGCAGCTCCTCCCGCTGCTGTCCGTCCTCTCATGCAGTCTGGAGGAGGTCTCTTGCTCACAGCGAGATGATCTCCTCGCCGATCTCCAGTAAAAATTCCTTGCCGCTGGCGGTTCTTCATCTCTCTCAAAGGCACCTTTCCGTCTTTTGCAACTTGAAACGGTAATGAACCTTCTTCTTCTGTTTGTTGCATATTTCATACTAAAAGAAGACCGTTTTTGATCTGTTATCTCTCTCGACGGTCAGCCATAAAGTAGCTCAAAATGCGCATTCCGCTAAAAACGTCGCCAAAATGACTCAATTAGTGCAACGATACACGCATTCCAGGCATTAATTGAGCTAATGGTTATTATCGCCACGGAGGAAGAAAAATAAAGTTGTTGCCGCACTTTTGGCACATCACTTAATTACATCTTTCAAAGTTCACGTAGCATGAAGTGGGTAATTATGATCACTGTTATTATGATGGCTACATGTGTGAACGAAAGACTAATAATAATAATACAATTAACGAACGTGCTTTATAGCCCGGCAAGGAGCCTTCTTCTTCTTCTTGAACAGCCATCATCTATAAGTCATCAGAGCCCGTTTTCCTTCTCTTCTGTGCACATGGCTTTGAGCGAAAAGGGGGACCCACCGACGACGAACGCGATCATGGAAAAGCATGAACGGACCGCGATGACGAAGAAGAAGAAGAACGACCACCCGACTAGAAAATAACAAATGAATGAATGGGGACAGTGTCTTTAATCAATATTCAATGCCACTTTTTTACACTGTTTAAGCATTAAACTTACGCTAATTTATCGCTTATTTATGGTTCTAATGTCACTTTTTGTCGTGCAAGTCTCATCATAGTGCTTGGGTAGTTTCTACAGCAGCAGCATTAGGTAGTTCTTCCACCGCTAGCAGCGCGGCTTCTCTTCTTTTTTAGACCCGGATGGATTTAGTCAAGTTGAAGTAATCGGTTTCAAAAGGGTCTCCCCCTCAACAGACGACGTTCTACCTTGCCTATGACGACGACTACCTATAGCTATATAAAGAGAGAAGCTGCAGGCTATACACACACACACTCACACGCAAAGAAGAGAAGAAGGCTGCAATACTTAGGCAATGTCGCAGAAATGGAAATGTACGCGACTGGGGACAATAATAATAGCATCTATAACTTGAGATTAAATGGTACATGAGAGTACGCCATGTTATGGTTTTAAGATGGCGTAATTTATATAGCATGCGGTTTGCACGAGACCTCAGGGCAGAAAATGCTATTTCTTCTCCTCTTTTTCTTCTACTTTATGACTGGTTGATGTGTTAGTTATGGGTTGTTTGGTCAAGCAGAAGCAGCAGCAGCAGCAGCTCCACAGCCTTTGATGGCCCTTCAACTTTCTACGTTTTTAAGAGCGGGGCGTTTTTTCCTCTTCTTCTTCTAACAAGGAGTCTTCAGAAGTTATAGCCACCGATTTGAGCAGTTTAAAAGCCACTACTGCTGCTGCTCTATACCGCCTGTATTGTCAAGAGAAATGAATAAAACTGACAAAGGGTCATACAGACGACTTTTGCGAAAGAGGCTCCTTCCGTTTCCTAGGATACACTTGTGTAAACTAAGACGGAAGACTGTTAAGAGCGGACTTTTACCTTTTCAAAGCTCAAAGTGATAACCCAGATTATTTATATATACTACTTTATTCGCAAGCGGAAAAGGAGTTCCTTTTAGAAAAGCACTTTTTAATCCCGAAGGAATCTCTTCGCTCTCCTTTTTGTCATATAGACAAGAAGCCAAGGGAAGGAGGAGGATTCCTATGGGTTGCCTCAGATACCAACCAAGGATAAACTGTAAACATGTTTACTCTTATTTTAGGGGGAATAAAGAATTTGTCCATTTGAATACAATGAAATGACAACTGTAATGTGACTCTTGATATGTCCAAGAAATATGTCTACCGTTTATAATGCAATGAAAGAAGCAGATGCTTTTTTGCTCTCCGATGATCAGGAGAATCCCTTTTGCATAGACGTATAATGGTCATGGATAAACATCAATGAGTCCTTAAGAGCGTAGAATACTAGTGTCCACGTATGGATATGAGCGAGAGACTTCTAGATGGGCGACACACACAGGTCTGTTTTTCCTCTGTTTCAAAAGATTTTGGCTCATTTTCCGAAACATTGCAAGGAGGACCCGGTGCCAAAAGCAAACGTTTTTTGCTCATTGGGACTGCCGTGTATCTTGAGAATACCGTTTTTGTGTCTTGATTTTGCAACATACCTGCCGGTAAAAGTGTCAGAATGTTTCACTTTTCTTCCGTGATTAGATTGATTTTTAAACCTTTTTGTCACATGTACGTGCGGCTTAAAAATGCGGGTCTACCCCTAAAATCTTAAACCTGACAAAATAATAACACACTCTCCACGTATTATTCTCTCATATTGTTGTAGAGGATCAATCTCGACTATAATTATTTGTTTTTCTCACCGCGCATGAAAATGACAAGCTGCATGATTAATATCATTTTAAAAGTCCAAGAAGGAATAAAAACTGAAACAAGTTTTACGTAAACAGGCGAGAATAATCCAGCTTTAATGTGTTTATTTCCACCATTAACCCCATCAATGTGTGTCCACATTTTGTCTCGTTGGAATCTCTTACTTATTTATTTATTTTCTCCTCCGCTTTGACAACCTTCCTGTCGTGAAACGGTCTGATGAATTCTTTCCTTCGTCAATTGCACTGCAAGCCGCCATCGCTGCTTTTATCCAAGAATAAAACATGCATACACGGACTCAATACCAAGAGCAAATTGTAGATAACGAAGGTAAAAACGTCTCCGTGACAATGCATGTATGCATCGCAGTTTTTCTCTAAACGAAACATGTAAAGTTGTGTTTTCTTCCATGCTTGCTGGTTTGTTTTATCATCATCGGTTTCGCCTCTTTTCCCCTTCACTTAATTCTCAACGTAATAATGCCATTACTGGAGACACTTTTAATTTAACCAGACTGTCGGTGTAATAATCTCGACCGGGAATCTCCTCCTCAGACGTGACTCCTTGTTTTGAATTTATAATTGAGGATGTGACTCCACGATACGAATCCGACTTTGATATGAGATGGGGGTATTAGCATTAGACGAGGAAATTGAGATGGTTTGTGTGTATGCATGAATATGAGTCTATGCACGTTTAATGTTAATGTTGGAGACACAGGATGTCGCTTGGAAGCAAAAATAAAACAAGCTCTCTACTCGCATTTCGGCAGAAGCGGCGGAAAGACGGAATCGTCTTGCAAAACGGCTTTAAAAAAGACTCTTTTCTCATTATAATGGATATTATGGCATGTGAGAGACCCCAGTTTGAATCTTAACATTGCCTGTATCATAAATACTTGCATCTTCTCAGCTTGTGTGTGCCATATCGTCTTCATCTTAGAGTAAAGCCTGCTGCTGCTGTCCCCCCTTTTTATTGCACTTTGGCGGTAGCGGCGTTTCAGAGACCACTCTACGATCTCACTTAGAAAGTCACTTTTATTAAATAAAGTGCTCTTTTAAAATGGCCATATTTTGCTGCTGGTGACTCGTAAGAAGAAAATCCCTGGCGGCATATGAGCGTAGTTATATTATTATTACTGTGTAACCGACAACGGCGCTGCCTTGCAGTGATTCATAAAAAAGTCTCTTGTGGAGACCGAAAAGTGGTGTATAATGCACGTAGCTCGTAAAAACTGTCTTCTTATTGAATCAAAACCACAATCCAAGCTGAGCCCAGTGTGGCCACTCTGATGCATTTGATTTGGTGAACGAATGTATATTTATCTTAAACTGGATTTCGCCTCGTTTCTCATCCAGAAGCAGTCGGCAATAGATAATCCCAGTTTAATGGCTACTACAAGAAAGGCCATGTTCTCCTTCTTCTTCTCCCCGTTAGCATTTTCGCTCGCGGCCTCCGACCACCTTTCGCTGTCCAGATAGTAAATTATTGCACCGAGCTCTAACTGGCCATCATCAGTGCTCACATTATAGAAGAAGTATTATTATAATAACAAGAACGGGGGAAAAGTGAGGTCGTATTTTACAGGGTTAACACTGGGAGTAGTGCCTTCGTCTCTCGTCTCTGCCGTTTGTAATTTCCCTCATTGAATAAAACGAATTGGTCCCGCGGGCCATGCGCTCGCAAGGAAGCTAATTCTTCGGGATGCTTTACGAGGTTATTAAACCTGCTGCTGCGGCCACTGAGTGTAGGCCATTATTTAGAGATTATCATACCATGGAGCGTTTTCGAACGTGATTATACACTTCACAACTCAATATACAAGGGATGGTTGCAAAAGGCTTGTGCCGCTTGTTACATTTTCTCCGTCCGTGATAATGGCAGTAATAATAATTGCCTTGTTTCCACATAGCTTGTTGCTGCTTATTCTACATGAATCCCAAAAAAGCCCGTCGGATCTCCTCGCCAAAAATCCTTCTTCTCCGAGTTCAATCCATCAACTTGTTCCAACTTGTTCCTTCTGGAGATTCTTCTTCTTCAACTCTCGTTAGCAGCAAGACCAAAAAGCACACACAAGTCTGGAGTAGGCCAACATACATACGTTTGCATCATCATCATCATCCACTGAGCTGCGGAGAGCGAGTAGTTTGTAGCTCCGTGGATGATATGAGAAAATGATCCCTGGCAAAAACTAACTCGGAGGATAGTGAGAGATGATCTTCTCTATGGCGGAGAATAAGAGCGTCGAAGATGATTCTGTTGTGTAGGATGCAGATGAGATTGTTTTGTGTGAACTCTCAGATGATAATGATGATGACATTACTGCTGATCTACTTCTTCTTCTTCTTCCAACTTTTCTTCTCCTTCTTCCCCTTCGTAATATCTTCTTTTTTCTGCCCCGTCAGCAGATTTCTTTCACGACGCCCACTTTCCCATTCAACCGAGCTCCTCTTCCTTGGAGGAGGAGGAGGACTCCTGAGGTAGGCGGTATGTCACAACCTTTGTCTCTCTCTCCTCCTCCGAGCTCCACCGTTTTGTCTCCATCATCAAAAATGATTAAAAAGGAATAAGTCCTTTCTCAAGTTCAATGCGGCGGGGAAATCGGCTTAGACGAAGCAGCTCGCCATGGAATATGTACTCGCACAGTGGGATCAAGTAGGCCCTAATTCACAACAGGTTATCCTTCTGTTGAGCAAGAGTTCTTATTCCACTCCCACTGTGATGGATTTCACCTGAGATTAGGTCTGATTATTATTATGATTATTATGCTTCTTCCTTGCCTACGTGCACATCTTTTGCGTATTAAGACTCTTCTCCTTCTTCTTCTTCTTCATGCTCTTCAATCAGCTCAGCAGCAGCAATAGGAGGATGTTGCTCGCTCAGCACCAAAAACCTCAAAGCAGGTTCTCTCTCTCTCTCCATTCTCCATTCTCCATCTTGTGCCTCGCAACAATTACGATTTTGGTGATCGATTGACTGTTTTGTTGCCATTCCAGGACGACTCGGTGACACCCCTTTTGGCTGAAATATCAATATAAAATATGTCTTCTTCTTAATAGGCGTTGCCAGACCGGACAGAGAGAAAGCATTCTTATTATTGTGTGAATCAGACGAATGATTACGTGCTAATGCCCCCGTTAGTAAGTCAATGCTACGAGCTACTTTCGGCTGCCAAATCAGGGCCCGAGAAATGATCCATGACGAGGAAGAAGAAGAAGAAGAAGATTCTTTCTCTTTTTTCCCTCAGAGGCAAAACAGCTGTCTATTCACTCTATAGGCGCCGCAAAGTGAAATCTACTTCGACTACTTTTTGCAAAGATAGGGTTGAGAATTGAAAGGAAGAAGAAGAAGAACTCTGCTCCACTTTTTGCGTTGATCGTCATCATCATCATCCTTCCAGTCGGTGATTTTCCTCTTTCCTTTTCTCTTTTCACCTTCCGAGAATGTAGTTAAGCTCTCTTTTGACCAGCTCTAAAGAAGAGAGAGACTCACTTTACCTTTTGAGAATCAATGAAGAAGGAGGAAGAAGAAGGTGTCATGAAACACATGTCATGCTCCGCCTCGATAGCGCCAACGAGCTCCAACAGGATGAACTCATTCATACGTCAATGTTCTTCCTCCTCTTCTTCTTCCATTAGCTCCTACCACACCATGAGAAGAGAGTTTCGAAAGGGAGAGAAAATTCATGCTAAGTAACTTCTTCTCCTTTCTCTAAAGTCACGCTCTTGGAAATTATAAAAAGTAGAGAGAAGTCGACGCGTGCTCCGTTTTCTATAACTACATTTACTCCATTTTATAGACACATACGGACACACGAAGAGTTGTTTATTATCATATTATGATGAGCGGCAGAGCGGGAGACACTGCATACGTGGATAGACCATACACGGCTCATGTGCTCGTTATAATGTAATAATATACTTTGATGTTAATCGCAATTCGTCTTCTTCTCAGGCGTCGGAGGTATATCAAGATCATCTCTAGCGGGCTCTGCATATGTATGAAAGTTACGAAGGAAAAAATGAATCCGGCAAGAAGTGTGAAAACATAAACAAACACATTTGCGCCTAATAAATGAGAGAGAGCTTTTGTCTTGCCAGGTTTTAATAAGGTGTGTAATTACCCTTGTTAAGATGGTTCGCAAACCGTAGCTAGTTAACTCCTTGCTGAGCGCATTCATGTTGCTTACACCTCAATCTAAAAAAGTTTTCAAGACTGAATTTCGGTTCCTCAAATGCAGTTCTTTGCTCAAAAAAGGCCCGAGGACGAAAAATGAAGACGAAGAAGAAGAAGAAAACATACACAGAGAGATAGTTCGAGGAAAGAGAGATCTAGAGGCTGAGAGGGTTACTGACTTACTCTAATCGAAGAAGATATTAAATAAATACATCCTTGATAAGATAGGCATTGTGCACTCAGAATGTTTAAAATAAACGAAATACGAGGATCCAAGCAAGTTTTAAAACTCCAAACAATTTGGTACAAACTTATCGTCACTCTTTCAGCCAGCCATAGGCATTAGAGGGAATTTTAATGATGTAGGATTCCCCCTTTCTTCATGTTTTGTGTGCACACATGTCACCTTCGAATGGAATAAGCACGTTGGTTTCTCTCTCTCTCTCTCTCTCTCTCTCTCTCCTTTGTCAGACTCATGATGACGATGATGAAGAAATCGACTCATTCAAAGTTTCAAAAGTGATTTTCTCTCTCCCAGCCCCATTTATGTGTGGGCAGCAAAGGAGGAAGGAGAAACAGCTTTGATATCGCACCCATAAGGAGGAATATTCAATCGTTTAGGGGACTAATTCGATAGCCACGCCCTCATTTGGGTGTTTTCCCATCCTCCTCTTTGGAGCCGAACCCCGCCTTTATTACGCAGAGATTCTTTTTTTTTCTAAACACGCGCCGCGTTTGTAGGTTTAACTTTTTTAAACTCACTGCAGCAATAATAACAATAATAATGCAGATCGTTTGCTGTGTGTTTCTACGAGAGAGCTTCTCTTCTCCTGAATGACGGGGGTTGAATCTCTTTTTGGAGGAGGGGAAACACACACACGAGGAGAGGAAACAGAGCCGCGGGGGAGGAAGAAGAAGAACAAGAACATGGAGGGATGACAGATGAGGATGCCATTGGAGACAAATTGAGGCTAATTTGACGTGCTTCCGTTGACTGTATATACAAAGTGGCATCCCTTACGAGGCAAAAGTGCATAGGACTGAAAAAGGACTGGCTTCGTTTTTTAAACTCGGATGATGCAAAAGCAGCTTCTCGCGGTGGAGGAGAGAAGAAGAGCTTGTGTTGATAGAAGAGTCTTCGTCGTCGGTTTATAGACCTGGCTAACTGCAAGTCTGTGTACATGTTCACGGAATGCCAGCAGTCTGGAGTACAGAGTCATATGGCACACACACACACATAGTAACTGTCCATCATGCGCGGCGTTCATAGGGGTTGGAGCGGTAACATGGTAGTAAAAATCATGTATGTTAAAAGCTCTGATTATACCGCTTAATTGCGCCGTGATTTCAGATTATTGCTCCTTTGTAGGACTGATTTTACCACTGCTGTCGCCACGCGCCAGATATAAAAAGAGAATCATTGTGTATTTACACAGTGTAAGCATAAAAGACTCAACAGCAGTCGCTACTAATTAAACAGGAGCAGAGAGCAGACACACACACACACTGAAGGGTAAATAGACTGAAAATTAACAGAAACAGAGATAAAGAAGAAGAGCAACGATATCATCGTCCTTTTGTGTGTCATTTCTGACCGCAAAAGCGGGAGGAGGAGGAGCAACGTCTTTGCCGATTAAACAGCTGCAGGAGTAATATGCACACATAATTGCTCCGTGTTTGCATACAGCCTGATTTTTATAGGAGGGGTTCAGTCTATATTAAGCGCCACCGGTAACAGCAATAATAATAATAATAATCCTAAAACAGCCTCCAAACGGGCTCAACCATGCATGAGATGACGACGACGAACGAACGAAGCACAGTTGTCTGTTCCATAAAAAGCGCTTGGCATGCAATTACACATGCAATAGATGTCACCAGACATTGATGTACACGACACGGTGTGCGAGCTGTACTAATAGATCGGTGGATGGGCGGTGCTCCACATTTACTACTTCTCCTCCTCTCCGTTCAATGTGTGGTTTTTGTTGTTCGGCTATAAATTATTTAAAAACGAGATTATAGCTTTTTCTTATCCTCCTCCTTCGTCTTTCTTAATGTGGGAATATGTTTAGAATCAGCTCTCTCGATGGATTTAAGATCAACCGTCGGCTGACAAACTGAAACACGGCCAATAGCTCACTTTTTAACTCGTTTTCTTACTTTACAGGTAAGCGGACATCGAATGCAAGCATCATACGTGACAAGAAATCAGAACGCTCAATAATAGCAGGTACTGTTGCCTAATAAAGGTGCGAGCAATCAACCTCACGTATGCTTGTAACGTCCACTCGTGCGCTGTGTACGTTGAAAGAAGAGAGAGAGAGAGAGATTTCGCCGAAAGAGAATCGTCGCGGTTTCTTCTCCTTTTTGCAGAACATGTTCTTCTTCTCCTTCCACGTTTGTATTGCTTCTTACAAGAAGACGAATCACTCTTCAGGGATGCCACTTTCAAACATAATGGCAGCCCTGGTGTCTTCTGATCCCTCTTTATATTCCCCGGGTCAAATTCGTCACCGTTGTTTCTGAAATAAAAGCTCTTTTATCCGTCTTGGATTGATCGACATGTCTCCCGAAAACAAGGTCTCCTTCTTCTTGCGACACCCTCCCACCCTGTGGCCTTCTTTAAACGGCTGGGAATGGTTTCTGATGGCTATAAATGGTTATAAAGTGGTCTAAAGACGCATAAACCGACTCAGAAACCGATCCCGTCAGCATATAAAAAGGATTGAGAGGTGAAGATCGAAAATCGAGTGTCTGTCTCTCTTTCTTTTCTTCAGCTGTCGTGAGAAGTGATCGGCCTGATAGACCAAAGTCTTGTCACGTCTGTCTGTACGAGTGTATGTTCGGACAGTCTCTGTCTGTCTGACAAGAGTGGAATATGAAGAGGGAACCCGACCAAACATTCGCAGCAACTCGTTGTTCTGTTCGGTCGTGGTGAGATTGGCAGCGGCGAAAAAAGACAAGTCTTGTTCGTTCGTTTCGATCTCTCTTTTGACACGCAAACTGAAGTCAGAAGAAGAAGGCAGATATGATGAAAAAGGGCCACTTCACTTCTTCTTCTTCCTGCGTGTATATTCTCCTTCTTCAGAGCTCCTCACTCACTTTTGCGATAGCAGTAGAAGTCGTTTTTGACGGAGAAGATGGTAAAAACGCGAAGGAGTTTCTACTTAGCGCCTCTTCCACCACTTCATATGGAAGAAGAAGAAGAAGAAGTGTGAGGAGGAGCCAGTCTGGCAAACAGCTTTTTGATGGCTCAATCCGACGAAATGTGAGCATTCAAGGTTGCCTTATACACTATATGGACGTCTTATTAATAATTATGAAGGATATAAGTACATGAACACCTTGCTGTAAGTTAATTGCTGGCATATTTGCGAAGACTTTTTGCTGCAATTTCACTGAAGCATAAACCCCCTTCGGAATATGGAGTAAATTACATTTTTCGACATTAATTATGTATCAAGATATTCCAAGACTGCCGTTTTTGTCGATCTGTGTCTGACGCTCTCATTTTTGCGACATCGGGAGTTTACTGGAGCTGAAAATTAATAGATGCCACTGCTCGTCAAATCTGGGCCCTCCCCCTTCTTCTTCTTACTTCCATTTCCCAGTAACATGAACACATAAGCAATATTCTAACCTGGATTTTGTAGTAGTGTATTCTTGAGCCAGCTTTTTTGCAAACTGGCCAAAACTGAATTCAATCACATTTTATGAATGAGTTTCGTTGTACGAATGCGTATGCCGATGTCAAACATGTCTAAGACCTTAAAAGGGTTTGACGTTTTATATACGCGGACAATGCAGCTTCTGTTTACCCAGCCAAAAAAATCGCCTGAAATTTTGCTTATTAATTTGAACTTCAGTCAGGCTCGCGTTTTGCTCTGCAGAATCAACTGAAAGTGGCTGAGTGGTTTTTTCAGCAACTCTCAGC
>LR139566.1:0-31483 GCA_900659605.1 Tisbe holothuriae | reverse complement strand
GTGGGAGAAGGATGATAAATTGGGGATAAAGGTAGTAAAAAAAATATAAAATAAAGGATAAAGGGATCACTAGTTAAAAAGATAAAGAGGGGTTATATGAAAAAGTTGTTACAAAGATTCATTTAGGTATTTTGTACTGGTAGCCACACCCTTCTGACAGGTTTCAAGCTGTTTATGGACGTGCCAAATAAGGAACTTACCTACCGCTACAGCTGTTGTAGCTTGAACCCTGGATATGTCCAACTTGAATGCTTTGAGCAGTCCACAGCAATCAATAATGGAGGAGGCGCCGCAGGGTATAAATAAAATCCCTTTTATTCATGATTTGATGAAGAGGTTTTCGTCGGGTCCGGGTATACCTCGGATTACGCGGGTCCAGGTCTAGCCTGACAAGTTACTGTTAAAAGTGGCTTTATTAATTCATCAGCCCCAGCATTTTCCATATTTACTACATAAGAAATAATTTTTGGACCATTGTGAATTTAGAAACTTCTTCTAAATTCATACTGTTTTAGACCAAACCCAGGTCATATTACAAAGGTCCCTCCATTCACATTGATGTCCGAAAATTTAGCTGTTGAATGGGCAAATATAGTGGCCACTTTCAGCCAATCAGAGCTCGTTTCCTCACACGGGAGAAAATAACTGCTCCCCTAACACTGAGTAAAAAAGTGAGTCGACTCTGTGATTTCACTCGGCTAGCCGCTAGCAGAGTCCTGTCTGAGCCTGAGATTAGCTGAGATGCAAGCCGAGCAAAGCACCGCGGGACATGGCCTCGGGAGCAGCTAATTCCCGGCCAGCCGGCCACTATTTACTCGCGCTCTTTGCCAACTGTCCCGCCTGAGGAGGTTGCGTGAAAAGACCTCTACTTATATAGGCCTTGTGGTTAATCATGTAACCTCGGACATAATCGATCATCGAAGACTGCCCGACAAATAAAAACGTCTGGAAAAGGGATATGCGCATATCCCTTGTCTGGAGGCATTAAAACATAGAAACAATAGCCTTAGGTAGAATAAAGGATTCAGGCTGAGCAGGCTCGGCTGAGCAACTTTTCATGCCTCTAGTGAGGGAATCATGAACTATTCTGCTATGATATGCTCTGCCACCATTTATGTACTAAAAGTAAAGTCTCCCACGTTGTTTATAGGGGACTTATTGCATAATTTTATAGCATGATGAGATGTAGCGTACACATAAGCCTCAATCTCTATTAATGTACTCATGTCCACAATGCTGGGGGCACCTGTAGTAGGGCACTTTAGGCCACTTAATAGAATTCAAATTGACCCCGGGAAAACGACTTTCAGTGCATATGCACTTAGGTTAAAGGCATTGAGCTTACAAGTAACTATTTTAAAAAGGGAGAATTCGGTGGACTGAGGACTGAGGGCATGATGCAGGGAGGAGAGTGGGGAGCAGAGAAAAAACAGTGGTTTCAGGGCTCATTATAATAATTATATTAAAATAAATTTGTAATGACCGCACATATTAAAGCACACAGCATTTTTTAAACAATATTTTTTCCTACTAATTATGATTGTCTAACCACTGTGCATATGTCGGCTGCGTGGCCAAGAGAAAATTACATTAGCCAACTCGGCTTCTTCTGGGCCACAAGGCTCTGGCTCAGTTGTTCCCTTCACTCAGGCAGTCATACATATTAGGGTTGATGGTTAATTTGTGTTTTTAAGTGCCAAAGACATTTACATACCTCAAAATACCTCAAAATAGTTCAATCTCTCATATTCAGTAAATAGCTTAATATTCGACAACTTCATTTCAAATACAAATGTTTTACTAGTAAATATTAGTTTAAATTTGTCCCATTGTGTCTTAGAACGATTTTTGACCGTTTTGTTGCATTCCTGCCACCCTGAGCTGAACTGAGCCGAGCCGCACGTGTTTCTTTATCCACACATTCTCAACTGAAGGGGGAGAAAAGCAAGGGGTAAGAGAAGGGATGCCAGATTAGGATATTTTGCCCACATATGTGCAATTCGGGATCTATATTGACCTCTTTGAGGACGTATCTGAGGCAGAACTCAATGAAGTAGTTTAAATTTAGCTCTTTTTCTGCTTGGCAACATATCAAAACTCATATGTTATGTTTGGTTCATTTGGGGAAAACATTTGGCGGTTTCTTCCTTAAATATTGTATCAACCCTAGGAAAAACCGCAAGGTTGACAGCTGCCTTTTGATTTGAAGTGCCAACTTTTTAAACACAATTCACCCAACAATAAAATATAGGATTTTACAATTCCAATGTGTATTAATCTAACAGATGATAAACTTATGACATTAAAATGCTAATTAATGACGGATTTAAATAGAACATTTTGTCCATTTTTGGACTCTCTGGCCTATGGTTGGACTTTCTGGCGTCCCTGCTGTGCTTTCTTGTTCCTTGCATTGATTTCCCGCCAGCTTTTTGAATTTTATTAAGCACTTTTAATTACCCTGCAGTTCATGCTACAGTCATTATATGCATACATGTACTAAAAAGAAATGGTTCTAATTGCCTCTGTTCATAACTGTGGCTATTAAAAGAATGCAGAAAATGCCTTATGTAAAACGTGGAACACTTTACTTTTATAACATAAAGTGACATGGCCCCTTCATACAAAATTAGTTCCTGATTCCCCCAGTAGAGGCATGAAAAGTTGCTCAGCCGAGCCTGCTCAGGCTGAATCCTTCTTTCTACCTACGCCTTCGGCGTAGGTATGCTTATTCTATGCAACTGTCTTTGGATCTTACGGACCTTGCGATACATAAGCAAAAAGCGTGCCCGCAATTTATGCGAAATTATGGCCTGGCTAGCAGACCGGCCAACGTAGTTATGCCTTATGCGACGGCGGGAAAAGGGAAAATTCAAAAATGTTTCGTACGGGCGAGGCTTGGTCAAGAAGAAGGAATCATTCTACTAAATTATTCATTATTAGTTAATTGCAATTAATTATTACCAACATAGGTTCGTCAAGAAGAAAAGTAAACAATTGTAAGAGATTCATTACTAGAGGATTATTTAATTGCACTTAATTATATCCAAAGTAGCAAATATGTTGTTGTTCTCACACTGATTTAATATTGTTGTGGTTATCACATTTATTGTCCTTGACGTAAACAATTCATAACCGAGTTAGTCGTTTACAAATAGAGTACGATACAACTGGAGACCCTAAAATGTTGAGAACAGTTGGGTTACTAATTTTGACACTAACTACGTATACAGGTAACAAAACTACTCAGTTCTGTCGGAAATAAAAGTTATCCCTGACCCCTTCCAGTTCAATGTCTTTTGTGTCCCGATGGTGTGACTTACGGACCAGGAGCATTCAATATCGACAAAGGAAACATATTCTATTATGTGGGAACAAATATTGCTTAATTATTACTCAAGTTATTCTAATTAAATGCATTCCTACAGGCTGAAACTGCCTTGGTAAAAAGCCATTCAGCAGCAGTCTCCTACTGTGAAAGTTTTGCTGCGGGTAAGTCTAAGCTAGCAACAATGGCAACAACCATAGAGACCGACAATGTGATGAGCATATCTGCAAGTAAAAGTCTGGTAAATGGAAGCATAAAAAATAGACCCTTATGGTAATCTTTTTAGGCGATGGCTCAAACCCGTTCTGGGTTGACCTGCGGAACCCAAACGGGGTACGTTGTACCGGGCAAAGTGACTGCGCCACCAAACTATATTGGGGTGCACCTTCCACCACCCCGTTGTTGGATGACAACAGCCTGAAGGGACTGGACCTGGTAGTTACAGATGCAACACCGGCGCAATGCTTTGTGTTGAAACGTGAGTTCTTTCCTTTTAATGTAGACGTTAGCTTGCATTTTATTTTCTACAGCCATTCCTCAACTAAATGACCGTGATTGTGGTACTCCAAGGTCCTTTATTTGCTCCTATTACTGTCCAACATGTTCGGTTCCTGGAAATGATACTCTTAAAACGGCTACTCTCATAGATGCCAAAAATGCAAGGTGGGCAATCAGTGTAACCAGCTTATTGACGAGTATATAATAGATCACTATATTATATACTCGTGGTGTTTTTTTTGTGATTTTTCGATTGGTATTTAACTATTTTCAAGTTATTGAAAATAGCTTTGGGGTACATACTTGTGCATGTATATCATCTCATGCCATGCAATTAGGTTTAAGTCAAGCTTTGCCAAGGATCAGAGATCATATCCGAATGATGGGTCTAATATGTTGTATGTATGTATTTGGCAATGCTTCTTAGTGATAAGCAAGGTTGTAAAAAAATTGACAGATAATTATTATCCAATATGTATGTATACATGTAGAGGGCATAAAATATGTATTTTTAATAAGCAAAAGAAGCTACACATTTGAGTGGCTTGTAGTTTCCAAGTGTATGGCTTCTTGATATAATTTAAAAATTATATTGTAGGCTTTAATAATAGAGATAATGTGTATGTTATTTTATATTGCTAAGAAATATTTTATATCGCAAATGAGAGTTACCTTGGTTTTTTGTAAACAATTTTGTTGGTGTACTTTGTTTGAATAGTTTTTGATTTGATAACTAAACCACCAAGGATCTGTGACGACTTTCGTCGTATATCCCTGTCAACTACAATTAACCGACCACTAACTATATTCTTTGACTTGAATGCATTGCACTGATAACATGTTATTGAACCATTTGAACCGCAATTAGTCAGTTATCATGTTCCTAATTATTCCAAGACAACATTTAGTGCTAATCAAATATCCCTAATAAAAATATATTGGGCATTGGAGTAAACTTTTTAAAATGTTGTTGTTCTAATCGTTCGATTCTGTGATTCACAAGCAATGTTCCGAATAAAAATAAAAATAACTTTAATGTAATATTGGGTAAGTCTCGGATGATATTATTTTAATGTTATTTTAATCGGATGTATAGGTCCTCATATTGCTTATCGGCAATTCTCAAGGATGTTTGTATTCCGCTACAAAATAAGAATATACAAATGGGTGAAATAAAGAGCACATATTGAGTTAATAAGTTTGCATACACAGTGTTTACTGCGTTATCTAAGCGAGCAGCATTCCTCCGGCTTCTTCCCCTTTATTGCAAGAATGTGTCTGCCTGGCAACAACATTAACAACAGTATCATGAAAACGGACGGACGAGCTCACAACCTCTTTGGACGAGCTGCACTAACGCTGCACTCGCTTGCAGCACAACTCGAGCTTCAAGTTGAGTTATAAGGAAGGGCTGAGTTCTCTTCACTTCTCTGCTTTCCTGGGAAATTTTTCTTCCTTGCCTGGCGCAAGCTGCTTTGTTGAGTAAGGCACCACCACAGAGCTGAGAAAGCAGCAGCGAAAGAAGAGAGTCTAGAGAGACACCGTCTGGAACATTAATCAATCCCCCACGATGGCCGCTGAACTCGAGGTCGGCGAGGACCTCGCCAATGTGGTGCACGACATCCTGGGCAAGCAGGACACAAACGCCTCGACGACGGCACTGACGCCAGACGCCAGCCCGGACCCGCTCGAATTCGACAAATCTGACGAGAACTTCATGGACTCCATGGACAGCAACCCCTACTTCAACCACTCCGCCACTAACGGCGACAAGACCAATCCGTTCGTGGAGATCGGCGAGGTGCTGTCGGGCGACGGCGGCGCGTGTCAGAGGCTGTTGTACAGGACCGTGTCGGAGGGCTCGGCGGTGAGGGTGTGGGACGTCATCATTCTGCTACCCAATCTGGTGTTCATGCTCTTTTTGTTGGCGAGATTGAGGAAGGCAAATGAGGTAATTAATAATATGCCACTTGTGTAACGTACAATTTTGTACACGAATATTTTTTCTTCTAGAAACTACGCGCTACGAACGCCCCCATCTTCAGGGCCTTCTACCTGCTCGTCCTGGTCGCAGCCACCGTCGGCACGGCCCGTGCCCTCGTCTCCATGACCCTGTCCGGCGCCACCACCGCCGACCAGCTCCTCTGGCTGCTGCTGCGCTTCACGCTGCTCGCCACCGAGCTGTCCGTCCTCGTCTTCGGCCTGGTGGCCGGACACCTCGACTCCAGGGAGAGCATCCGGCGGGTGGTCATCGTGGCCGCGCTCGTGTCGCTGGCATTCTCCACGGCGCAGGCGGCCGCTGAGTTTGGATTCGAGGATAAGCGGTTCGTTGTGGAGCGGAATGGGGTCGAGCCTGTGCGACTGTTTGGTCATGGAGGAGCCTTCTTCTGGCTGCTGACGTCGGCGCTATCCACGGTGGTGTATCTGTTTGTGCTGCTGTTGCCGTTCTTGCCATGCAGGTAGGACCACGAATTACTGTCGTCCATATATCATATAATATATTTACTTGCTTAATTGTTTCAGACATGCTCTGACGCTCCCACACAAGAGGTCATTTTACCAGTATGTCGGGTACTTGCTTCTGTTGAATTCCGCCCAGGTAAGACAATCTTTATGCATGAGAAGCATTACAAAGTAATCCGTGATTCATTCCAGACCATCGGCTGCGCCCTTCTCTTCACCGGCTACTCCACTGGCCTCTGCCTCATCAACCTGACCACGTACCTCTACTTCACCACATTCGCGCCGCTCGTCTACTTCACCTTCCTGCAGGGCTTCTTCCGCACAGCGCAGCCCTCGCTGCTGTTCTCGTACAAGGCGCAGCTGGACGAGTTCGACGTGGACGGAGACGCGGCTGCACCGAGCGGAGGGTTGCCCCAGTCGGCCAGCCTGCAGTTCACGGACGACCTGGAGGAGAACAACAGGCCGATCGTGATGCAGCAGCAGGCTGGCATCGCGAGCCCCGAGAGCGTCGTAAACTATAGCTTTGGGCAGGGAGCGCCGTAAGGTCCAGCTTTAAAAGTGAGGGCATTTTAGTTCAATTTTATTTTTACTTTCTAATGATTTCAGCAATGTCTTAACAATTGTACAACGTATTACGAGTATATAATGCCGAAAAATACTCCCGTAATAGCTCTCATAGGGGGAGGAGCGTCAGAAAAGAATCGTCCTAATAATTAAGTGTTATTTTTTGCCACGCGATAAATTTCATCCAAATAAAATCAAGATTTTTTTTTACATAAATTGCTATATATATATTTGTTAACTTTTTCACTTTTTTATCCTTTACAACAGAGAGTTGACAGTTGGCACATTTATTAATAACATTTTACGAACTTAGCGTCACAGTTATTCACTTAATACTCTTGGTTCTAGACTGCTTGCAAGTCCATTTAGGAGTATCAAATGCAGTATTCTCACATTTACTCTTTTTGGCACATTAAAAAAGATAAGTAACGTTCACTTTTGTGCCTTTGACTTTGGAAAGACCATCAATAAGATTTCTAAGAAAGATAACCATCAAAGTAGTCGTCGGGCGGATTATTTCATTTGCAGTCGAATTGTGTTTTTTAAAGGCCATCCAGTGGCTTGAAAAGCAGCTTAAGAAGGCATTACAACCACCATAAATATAACATTTAACACTTTTTATCGTTACTTGTCCGAAATGAGTCTCTTCATGACGTCCTGCTCTTTCTCCTGAGCCTTGCGGTGCAGCTCGGAGGCTGATGAGAGATCTCCCGCCTCCTCCAGGAGCTCGGAGCGGCGTTGGAGGTCGTGGGCGGTGGCGCGGAGCTCTCGCAGCTCCGAAGATTCGCGGCCGGCACGCCGGGCGGTCATGTGGACAAGGATGGCTATTGTAAAGATGGTGTAAATAGTAAAACGCGTTGTTATGAAACATATAAAGAGTTACTCTTCTTACCTGATAGCTCGAGATCCTCGCTAAATGCGTTCTTGAGCTGCACGGCTCTGAATCCACTCTGTAGACACGCCACGGGCAGCGTGTGCTGGCCGATAAAGTTGGGCTCGCCGAACATGTCGACATCATAGGCAACAAATCTGGGAGGGAAACAATAATTTAGTACAAAATGACATAGGTTAGTACTTTGCATACAGCATACCTCAAAAGCGCCAGATCGGGGTTCTTCACCCTAAAGTCGAAGAATTCGTCCCAATACGGGTTGAAACCATTGTCCGAAATGGTCTTTGTCTTAAACTTGGAGTTGTCAAAGTCCGCACCGCAAATCTAAATCATTTAAATTTTAGCATAACTATTCAATAATTACTTTAGTTCATGTATTACCTCCACTTCTAAGAATGGAGACACCATTCCCCGGGAGCTCTTCCTTGCGAGGTGTCTGGCGGCCAAGATTCGCACGCCCAGGTTGATCGGCTCCGGCGCCGTGCCCGACTTCTCATCCGTGGGGTTAAACGTCTCCTGGAGGGTGTAGGACGGCCGAAGGACGTAGCCACAGTTGCCATTGGCCAGAAACTTGGCTGTGTTTAGCTAAGGAAGAAACGAAATTAATTAAAAATAGTAGTGATTCTCACAAATGTATCTATCCCTATTCTTAGACATTATCTTTTACAAGTTCTTTTCTTAAGTTCTACTAACCTGCATTGGTTTGTCCCCTGTCTGGAAGTTGAGCGCCGCCATCTGCGACCCGACGTTCCATATCGCCAAGGGGTTGTAGTTGGACGAGTCGACTCTCTGCGCCTTGGGATAGACCCGCGAGATCTGCGCAGAGTGATACCACAGGAAGGACTTGATGGTCTCCGCAGTCTGAAGCATCATCTTCTCAGCCTTCGTCTCGGGGAACGAGGACATCTCGGTGTGATTGCGGCCTTCCCGTTTACTCGCCCTAGGAATAATTTCATTTTCATGCTGCATAAAATATAATTAATGCGTTTAGCATACTTGTCAGCGTTGAAGACGACAGATCTGCAGTAGATGACGAGGTTCGAGAGCTCCCTGGCGATCCTCAATGCGCGCTCAGTCTTCCGGTTCTCATCCTCTCGATGAGATGCGGATTCGGCAGTTTCCTTGATCTTGCTGGCCCAGCGAGCGGCTTCAGCCCAGGTATGAGTGGCAAGCTATAATTGTATGAATGTCATATACACCGCTGTTATAGTAGTCTACTCATATATTGGAATCATGTTTGTATCTACCTCAAACTTTGCCTGCTGATTGGTGGCATCAATTTTGATAATGAACTCTGCTCCCGACATTGCCTGCACCCGATCATGGTTCGGGGAGATCTCCAGCTTGGCCCCGATAATATCGATGGATCCCTTCTGCATGTTGCCGAGGGGAGTCTGCTCAGCGGCGGCCGCATCATCGAGAGACTGATGACGAAAAGCGGTCACAATGAAAGCATGAAGCTGGGTTGTTGTTGTTGGGCTTTTGTTTTCTCTTACCTCTGATGCTTCCACTTCAACGACGTAGTTGGCCGGGAACCAGAGCTGCTTCTTGCCGGCGTAGTCGCCCCGCCACCAGCCGCCCTCCTCCTTCGCCACGTTGGAGATGAGCACGCCGCGGGGGAACGTGTGCTCGTCGTTCTTCTTGGCGCGGTACTCATACAGGGACTGGAACATTGGACATTTAGTCAACATATAAAGCTAAATCTGCGTTTTATTAGCCATACTTTGACGAATATCCTTGTGGAGAAGCTGTTTGGATCCATGTACCCCACCGAGGTGTAGACCTCGTCTGAGAACATGAGCCCGTTCATCCCGCTCCGTTTGAGCAGGTCTTCGTTGACGGCGGTCGTGAGGCGGATCTTGCGGTAGAGCGGGTTCTTCTCGTAGTACGAGATGAGCTCGACGAGGCTCTCAAACTGAGCGGTGCCAATGATGAACAGTCTGGAATTAGTCAAATGTAGAAAAAAAATCCTTCAATCAGCACTTAAATGATGTCATTACCTTCCCTCCTGTTTGACTAGACAATGCTTGATCTTCCCCTCCGCTCTGAAGGTGATGGCGAACGATCCGCTGATTCGCTCACCGACACGCACGAGGAACGCGCCCTCCGTCGTAATCCGCAAGAGCATCTCCTCGGCACTCTGACGGGTGCAAGACTTGTGGAACCACGGCTAAAGCATTAACGTCGGTATTAATTAAAGAAATATGTAGAGCGCTAGGTAAATATTCGTACCAGTCCTTCATGCTGGTTCGGAGGCGGGACCGCCCTCCCGAGCGTGATCTCAAACTTTGGCGACTTTAGCGGGTGCGTCTGGTAGTGCGTGACGAGGTTGTAGAGCGAGGGGAAGAAGAACTGGTCGACGAGGAAGAAGCGGGTCGAGCCTTCCTGCTGCCGGGATTTTATGGGGACATGCCAAACCTGAAATCAGAATTAATGTCATCTTAAAGACAAAGTATAGAGGTTAAAGATAATCTTCATATGATTTTGCATTATAATCAATATAATGTAATATGAACCAGGTTTGTCAAATCTTGCTATGCTTTTCCAGATCAGTTCCGAAATTGCTTGTCTGCAGAAATCTGATACATTTAATTTAATTTATGATATCCAAGATAAATAGGACCTGTCAAGACATTATCTGATTTTTTAACATTGTAATACGAACTTGGACATCAAAATTTGCTATGTTTTTTCTCCGATCATTTATCGGAGCAATCGCTCCAATTTCTTTTGCTGAAATATGAGACGTGCTTGTTTAACATTTTCCTGCTTCGCTCACCTTCCCCTTCCTGAGAAACGAGAGCGAGTACTCCCCGATAAACGTCTGACTCTTCCTCACGATGAACGTGCCGTCCCCAAAGTGCTGGCTCTCCATAAGCAGCCGCTCAGCCTCCTCGCGGCCATTCTCCAGGTTGCCGTGGAACCACGCCTCGGCAAAGTGCAGCTCAGCCTGGTCGCCGGTGCCGGCAATGCACGAGGAGCGCGTGCGCGAGATCTGACTGCCGGCGCCTCCGGGGCCGCCGCCGACCAGGTTGTCGTCGTCGTTGTCATCGGCGTCGTCATCCATCTGGACCTCGGAGTAGAAGATCTTGCTCTCAGTCAGGATGAAGAAGTGGGACTTCCATTCGCAATCGCCTGAAATTTAGATTTATAGATTCTTTGTTCCATGTAGAATGACAAATTGCATACCTTGATCCTGCATCAATAGCGTCCCGCTGAGCACCGAGTGTGCAATGTCCATTCCGTGCACGTTGTCCACCGATGCGTCGAGCGTCTGCTTGGTGATCTCGGTATCAACGCCATCTGGCAGCTTCTTGTGCTTCAGAATGATGCGTCGCTTCAGCCGATCTGGCGATGGCAGCACAGTCTCGCCCTTTTCAATCTGAGCGACGACCAACATCTCGCCAAACACATCCTGGAATATCTGCGCCATCTTTCGCTGTTGTGGCAGCGAGCAGTGGTCTTCGATGGACAGAATCACCGGGTAGTCGGATGTGACAAATGCATGCTCCTTGATGACCTTGACGACGTCTGAGAACTTGATCTTTGACGTGAGTGTGTGCCCGTGATAGATGAGCGGCCCATCCGGCCCATCCCAGCAGTCCAGCTCGACTGAGCGGCACCCCATGCGCAGGCAGCGCGCGTACGCCTCCACCGAGGACTCGGAGGAGATCTGATCGCCCGTCAGGTACGTGTTGTGGCTGGAGGAGATCCAGTAGTGACAAAGGGGACGGGACATGTCCTGGGTCACCTTGGAGTGGGTCGCCGAATCAAACAGCTATATAAAATGAAGGCAATAAGTACTTAAAGTTATATGAGTTTTGATTGAAATGTTCACCTGGTTGTTGTTTGAAAAGAGGTAGTCGAGGAATTCCGACATGTGGAAGTATGGCTCCTGAATGAGCCGCCTCTGGTCCTGGAGGTGGTCGACAATCCGTTTGGAAACAAGCTCCTTGGTCGAATCCTCCTCCGGCACTCCCTGCTCTGTCCGGAGAAACCGCTGGAACTCTGTCGCAGTCACACGTTTGCCGTCCGCACTATACTTGGAAAACACATCCTGAAACCAAGAATTAATCACATTTAAATAACTTAATGACTTGCTGGTTGTTATAGAACAGACCTTGAAGAGTGTCCTGTCAAAGAGCGTTTCGCTGAGCAGTTGGGAGAAGTCATCAAATGAGATCTCTCCGCTGTTGCTCCGGTCAAACTTTGAGAATCGCTCCTTCAGCGCACTCGTGCTGATCTTGAACGAGATCTTGGCCATGAACTTCTTGAGCTCTGGGAGTCCGATGGTCCCCTCACGACCGGGGTTCTCCATGGAGTAGAAGGACTTGCGAAGCCAGAGCTCTTGTTTCAAACTGGAACAGAGGGTGATCTGATAATCCCATCCGCTAATATAGATGCTAGCTGGTGTTACCTGTGAGATGCTCTCTTAATATCCTCCAGAAGGAACTGAATCCCATGGCACCAAAGAGGGCAATCTTCTGCATAGAAGGTCACACAGCTCAAGGACTTGAGATTGAACTCAGTACCGTAGTAGATGACGAAGCACCTAAAATGGAAATTTGTCTTTCCATTCAACAACTATTAACAACCTTCATCAAACCTCTTCTTCCAATCGTTTGGCACATCATCGCTCCACTTTGCAAAGTCCCTCGAGTCCTTGGACCCCCTCCGGATCTCCTTGACGGTGCGCAGGTCGACCGCGCCCTCGAACGCGTTGCGACCGCCGGACGACGACGCTGATGCTGATGCTGAACCACTCGTTGTGGACGCAGATGAGGTTGATGGAAGGACTCTAGAAATAACGTCATCAAAAGCTGTTTCCCCGCAATGGTAATGTCAGTTCGATACCTTGACCACACGAGTAGCATGGTCTCCCTCCTAACTGCGAGCATCTTCTTCTCGGGTTTGCGCTTCCAATAGAACTTGGTGATGCACATTCCCCGCTCCAACTTCCCAATCGCCTTAATGTATGCAAAAAAGATCCAATTAATACCCATTCATTAAGGTCTAAATAACCCTAAATTACCTGCTCCCGTTCTGACAAAAACGTGTCCATTGTGAGGCTTTTTTTTAGTATTTGCACCGATCGACTGAGTAATTAATTAAAACTAACTTTCTTCTTCTTCACTTCATTATCTTGAGGCTGTTCCTCGTGCTCCTCCGCCGCCACCTCCACCTGCGTGCCAACTGAAGAACGAGTTCATTATTTCATGCCACGACGAAGATGAAGAAAGTTCCTTGATTAAGTGAAGAAAGAGGAGGAGGAGAGCTGAAGAAGAAGAAGGAGGAGGAGTGTAGCCACTTGGCGTTACCACGGCCTTCCCACACACAACTACTACTCACTCTACCTACATAATAAGGTCTTCGCAGCCTTGTTTGGCCTTTTTTCGTTTTCTAACCCAAAATAGGCCGTACATATACAACTTTGTTTGTCTTGGAGTTGCTGCTTGTGGTCTCGTACGCATTCACTAGCGGAGAGGTCCGCTGATGAGGGAAGAGTTTGGAAGCGTTGATACTCATTGAGCAACGGCTCTATTTAGACTATAATTCTACTTTAACTTAAACTTTTACCAATGCCAAAGCTCAAACTGACTCTGAAGATAGCTCTGATATAACTGATTATGGACAGCTCATGCTCAAACGATTTAAAGCTGTATCTCGCTTAGAAGGGTGGCGGCCCTGCCTAAGACGTCAAATCGCTCAGCCATGCCGGGCCAACCTGTTCCTCCTCACGCAGCAGTTAGCAGGGCTGGTAAAGTTTTTCGTCGGAAGAGCAAGCGAGACGGAGAGAGAGAGAGAAAGAGAGCTATAATGTTTCCTCGAGTTAAATTTGGTCACACGTACCAGTTGGCAATTAATTGTATTCCCATGTTTTGCTAGACGGAGGCTTGACTGAAAAGCCACTTGTGGTTGTTCTCGAAACTCACTTAGTTTTGTATGGCTATGCCGCTAAGAGTAGATAAAAATGTTAGTTTGTATTTATAACAAATTGAAATGGATCCAGTAAACATACGTGAAAAACATACGAAAAATGAACTTCAATGAACGTGCGAATTTTTTTCAGTGCCATTTTGCTTTAAATTCAAATTATTTTCAAAGTACATTAATTTCATATACTTTGTAAAGTTCATTATATTACAGAATGTGCAGAGAAAGATGGATTTAAATGATTGGGGTGATACTTTTTCCAAGGGTGATACGATCTTATGCTAGAAGACTAGGTAGGATATCTGCATCAAATAATCATAATTGCGTATTTTGATTCTGTGAAATTCCCTTTTTACTGTGGTATACTAACATACTTCATATTTTTTGTCACCCTTTTAATATTCATACAGCAATTAATCGTTACATTTTGTTAGTTACACACCCTTGCACTACTAGTTACATTTTAGTCGATGGCCAAGAATAACCGGAAAATGTCCGCAGAATCTCCCTAAACCTTGAATTCTAAACATATGGAACCTTTTCCTTCTTTTTTCAGGAAAACTATTCGTTACCTAGACATTTAAGAGGCCGGTTATGTGTGTAAATTGGGCGTGCCGTAAAAGAAAAGATTCTCTACACACGACTTGAGCATCAAATAGAAAATTTGGCATCCGGCCAGACTATTTGTTCATCCTTCGCCACTCAGCTACGTCCAGAATATTCAGCACTAAACCTGAATCCGGGACCGTATTATGACTATCATCATATATACTATATGATGACATATTCGTAACGGTAATACGTAATGCCGTTGAACGTATTCTGACAAAGGAGTTCGACGAGAAACGACCTAAAATCACACCGGTATTCCCGTGCTTTTCCGCCGAAATTCGAACACAAAAGGGGAAAAGAGAGAAAAAGTGGAAGAGAAGAGAAGGAGCCGAAGCAACAGCAGCTTCAAACGCTCAGCGATGAGAACGACATGAACAACACAACACATTGAACCTCAGCATTGAACACACAAAAACAGTCGAGTTGTGAACTTGTGAGAGAAAGAGCTAAAAGGAGCCGGTGGAAGGAAAGCAAAGGACATCTGAGAACGGCCGATAAAAAGGCTTTAAAGACTGTTTTGGTGCAGTGTACGAAGTGGGTGTTTCCAACAGATAGAGGAGACATTCTGGCTCCATTCAGAGAGAAGATTCGAAAACAAAGAAGAGTCTTTTAAGGCCAGACAAAGGTTAGCCGGCTCCTAAAGCATTGGTGATCAATACGTTTATATCAAAGTTAAGGTAAGATAAGCCATTATTATAATTAGATGACTGTTTTATTGTCAAATCTCCTAATCCTAAAAAAGATGATTGGTTAACTGAACATAACTCTTTGTTACTTGAATCCTTTGCTAAAGGGCATCATTTTGTCGAGCAAGGCAAGACGGCATACAATTACGGTTTCAACGCGCCGCTATAAGCATATTAAACTCATAGAGTTCAGCTAGCACGTTCACGAATTGTACATTCAAATCCAATCCCTTTTCCTGTTGCACATACAAGGTCTCGACTCTTGATTTAAATCTTCACACTTCTTTACGTTTACGTTGTCTATTCTAGTTGGTATATGTTTTTAGAATGTATAGTTTCAAATTGTTCTTAAAATGTTCACGACGACTTGCTATTATTATGTGAGTTGCTCGTAACAAAAGCAATAATAACATAACCAACAAAAAGCCCTCCGCATTATTTATCACCATAAGTTCCATAAGTACACATGCACCGGCAGCGCAGGTAAAATACAATCTCCACTCGCTCAAGCATACACATGGCCAACCATGCTCTGGGCTGCATGGCATGATCCGGCCAGCCAAGGTAATACTTGTAGCATCATCTTCTTCTTGTATTCCTCATTCCCGTCCTTGCCTCTATTCGCTGCGCTGGCCTGAAGAAGAAGCGTCTTTGCTAGCCTGCGAGATACCAAGTGCACAGAGTGTACTTTAGTCGTTTTCTGTCCTTTTGAAGACGCTCAGGTGTGCACAAAAGTGGGTTAATCTTTGAATAGAGTGTACGTTGTTGTAATTAACAAGAACGCAGTGTTTGGTTTCGTTTAATATAACATCAATGCCAGTTTGAATTCTACAGCAACTGGTAAGGAAATTACTTGAACAATGTTACATACTATGGTATACAGATGAGGCCTCTCGACGGCCTTGATTTTTATTGCCTTTTCTCTTCCTCTCTCTCCCACTGCACAGTGCAGTGAACTGTTCGACTGTTTATATCAAAGAAATAAGAGACAGGAAGCAATTGATGACGGTGCTACAGTTTTGTTTTGCCTCTCTAGTCCACACAGTTAGAATCATGAAAATACAGTAGAGCTTAAGAAGACAAAAAATTGCGTAAATAGCTTGAAGCCTCCGCAAAACCGAGGTAAACTGCATTATTTTATCCATTACGATATTTTTCTTCTCCAGCCAATCGATCATAATAAGAGGTCGAAAGGTTAGACCGAATTATTTGAGACATGCGTTCATAAAACAACTCTTGTTCGACCTCGTTACATTTACGATCCTTATAAGGATTTGTCAACTGGTTTAATGTTAGCGACGGTAACATGTGTGCAAATAAATAGCACATACAACACGAGTAAAACTTATAGCTAGTTCAATCAAGAACTGTGCTCCATGCAGGAGCCGTTTAAATCAAGCTGTGCGCTGAAATGTTCTATTTTGTAAGTTTAAATGTTTTGCCGTGCATATAAAATTGCCTCTCCGCTTGGCTCACCCAGGAATGTCGTTTTATTTACTCATACATTTTATGACGTCAGATATTTTTTGCCAAAACATGTCATCGATAACTATAATTTATATTATTGTATTTCCTCTTAACAACTTTTAGCGTAATCAAATTTTCCTCTCCATTTTATTCTAGATTCAATACCGGAGCAAATTGGAAACAGGAAGATACTTATACAAAAACAATTCTCACCTCCAGACCTATTAAAAGTGACATCAAAATAATATAGTGCAGTGTTTGACATATTTTAATCAGGGGTCTGCAACTAACAACGCGATAAGATAAGAGAGCTCTTTAGCATTCTTATTCTTCCCTCTCATTCATTGACGTTCGTACAAAAGACAGGATGAGCTTCCTGAAGAAGGGCCTCAAGTCTGCCAGCAAGGCCATTGGCGGCGGCAGCAGTAGCAGCAAGCATGGCAGTGGCTCCGTGGTGTCGGCCTCGGGCGAGTATCACGGGAGGACGTTTCTACACGGACACATTGAGTTCGACATTATCAGGGGTAAGATTTTCGATTAATGCCCGATTTAGATCTACCCTATTTAACTGTAAATATTCGTTTTAGGTCGTAACCTGCCTGATATGGAGGGCTGGGTTTCCAAGCTTGTGGACAAGAAGGACGTGACTGACCCGTTTGTGGACGTCCGCCTGGGCAAGGCGAGACTGGCCAAGACCAGCGTGATCAACAATGACCTCAATCCGGAGTGGAACGAGGACTTTAGGTGAGCTGAGAACATTCTGAGTAATCTACAGGGTTTATAAACATGTGTTTTAATTTCAGGATCGAGGTGTGTCACTTTGCCGAGCAGCTCCACTTTGAGGTCCGCGACAAGGATCACGCGTACGCCGAGTTTATCGGCGAGGTCGCCTTCCCCACGAGCTCGCTGCTCGACGGGCGGGTCCATGAGGGCTCGTTCCCCATCAAGAGCAAGAGCGGCTCGCACAAGGGGCAGCTGGACCTCAAGGTCCAGTACACCTCTCTCGCTTCCATTGAGCGCAGCTATGAAGTCCCCTGCTACTTCCCCATGCACAGGAACTGCCACGTGACTTTGTATCAGGATGCAGAGGTAATAAATAAAGCAAATGATTATATTGGAGTAAACCAATAATCAATAAAAGTGATGGCTTCCGGTGGCATTTTATGTTCACTCTCAACTCAATTGTTCCCTCCATTATTTGAAGCATCGCTCATGTAATATCTTTTTTCCAGGTTCCCCCAGGCATGCCCCAGTTTGCCAACCTGGTCTCCCCCACCGGCGAAGTCCACTCACCCGCCCGCTGCTGGAACGACGCGTACCACACCATCATGGGCGCGCAGAACATCATCTGCATCACCGGCTGGGCCGTGTGGGACAAGCTCAACCTATTCAGGGGGGACATGTTGAGCGTGGACAACAGGACACTGGGAGAGCTGCTCATACAGAAGGCGAACGAGGGAGTGAAGGTAGGAAACTATATTTCTATCTTGGCTAGACGTTGTTACCGTTAAGCGTTGTCTTATGTTAGGTGTACGTGATGGTCTGGTCCGAGTACACCTCGGGAGACGTGCTCGGAAAGAAGGGCATCATGGGAACGCACGATATGGAGACGTACGAGCGGTTCAAGAACACTAAGGTCAACTGCGCGCTCGCGCCCAGGGAGATCTCTGTCAATGAGTTCACCGACTTCCTTCAGGTGAGTCCGGCATGCTTTAAAGATATGTCGATGTTAACTAAATATGCTTTTTATAGAACGAGTTTAGCTCCGGCGCGTACACCCATCATCAGAAGAGCATCATCGCGGACACGGAGAACCCGTTGAACCCGCAGCTGCGTCGCCTCGTCGCCTTCGTCGGCGGCCTGGACCTTACTGGCGGTCGCTGGGACACCCCGCAGCACTCGCTCTACTCCACCCTGCTCAACGAGCACTACGGAGACTTCCGGAACTCGAACGCCAAGAGCGTCCCCGCCGAGCAGGGTCCTCGCGAGCCCTGGCACGACATCCACTCCAAGGTGGAGGGCCCCGTCGCCAACGACGTCTTCCTCAACTTCTACGAGCGGTGGCAGAAGCAGGGCAAGAAGTACGGAGACCTCGAGCCCATCGACCAGACCAGAATCGATATCATGGCTCCGGCGCCGACGCCCAGCGGAGACCCGCAGAGGAGCTGGAACGTGCAGTTCTTCCGCAGCATCACGTCCGATTCGGCCGTCTTCCACCCGGACCTGGCGCGGCAGTTGAACAGCAAGAAGGGTCGCATGGTGGACGCTTCAATTGCGCAAGCGTACATCCAAACCATTAGGAACGCTGAGAACTTTATCTACATCGAGAATCAGGTAAATAAACATCTTAAAGAGATATTGATGTCATGTGTTTAATTCTTAAATGTGTTCTCAGTACTTCCTCGGTTCCGCCTACTGCTGGCTCATGAACGACGACACCAACTGCAACCACACGATCCCGTCCGAGATCACCCAGAAGGTGGTAGACAAGATCAGCCGCAACGAGCGCTTCTGCGCCTACATCATGATCCCCATGTTCCCCGAGGGCGACCCCGCGTCCGCGCCCATCCAAGAGATCCTCTACTGGCAGACCAGGACCATCGAGATGATGTACCGGAGGGTGGGCGAGGCCATCAGGCAGGCGGGACTGCAGTCCCACCCTACGGACTGGCTGCTGTTTATGTGCCCGGGCAAGAGGGAGGCGCCCGGAGAGTATCTGAATCAACTGGAGTCGGCTAGCGAGCCCATGGCAAAGGTACGAACTGACTTGAACACGACTTTTGTTACTTCATTACTCAGTTAATCGTCATTGCAGGTCTTCCGTAACAGCCTCCGCTTCCCCATCTACGTCCACTCCAAGATGATGATCGTGGACGACGCGTACATCATCGTCGGCTCTGCCAACATCAACCAGAGGTCCATGGCGGGCACCAGGGACACCGAGATGGCCGTCGGCTGCTGGCAGCCAGCCTTCCCCGAGAACAACCCCTACGGCGACGTCCACATGTTCCGCCAAGCGCTGTGGGCTGAGCACATGGTCGTGTACGACCCCGTCTTCCGCTTCCCCGGCACCATCGACTGCGTGCAAAAGATGAAGGAGATGATGTACCACAACTGGCAGGCGTACATTAACCCCCAGCACCAGCCCACGCCAGGGCAGTGCTTGCCATACCCGCTCAACATCATGCCCGACGGCACCATTGAGAACCTGGACGGCGTCAAGGAGTTCCCCGACTTCCCGCCGGGGTCCAAGATCATGGGCAAGAAGAGCGCCGTCATCCCGCAGAAGGTGACGACGTAGAGGGCCGATGGAAGAAATATCAAAACGTTGACATATTTTAATAATGTATGATGGTAGCCCATTTGGAAAGAAGAAACACTACTTAACTAGCTCTATACAAAATGTTCTTCCGCTAAGAATATTAACGTTTTCTATGAACATGACCGCCTTATTTAAAGACTATATTATGCCTATAATCGAAGTGTGCTAATAAATGTAAAAATCATGTTTAATTGTAAATGTACAAATTATCATTATGCATTATATCGATGAAAAACTGTATGGGAACGTGTCAGACTTGTTCTCCCTCTTGAACGGTAGTTGCTTCTGTTGTCCTCCTCACAACGAGCACGATTCCCAGCACGCCAAGCATGATCAACTGAAGTCCAATGACAATCAGCGTACCATTCTCAAAGCCGATGACGTCAAAAGCCTGAAATTACGTAGCGATTGAGTTAAACGGTGTCCCCTTAATGTACAATTTAATTTCTTACAAGCCCACCACCGGCTGAGCCGATATATCCACCTAGGTTTTCCGCAATAAACCACAGGGAGGTGATCATGCCTTTTGTCTGCTCTGTGTCCGGAGCTGCACCAGATCGAACGCTCTCGGACATCATGAAGGTCAGAGTGGCGATAAAGTTGGCAGCGGCACCGAAGCTAGATTAATAGTTGTCAGTCATGGTCGACTAAGAAAAAAAGCATGAATCTACCCATGAATGCCAAGTCCAACTCCCGTAAGGTAGACTGATTTGGGCAGTATATCATCCAGTGGAGGAGAAGGTCCAAGACAAATGTATCCAGCAATGAGACAGCAGTTGCCAATGAGAAAAGCTGTCTCTGGCCGGAGAAATCGGTTATCCTAGAAAAGAGTATCTTGCATATTGGTGGAAACCATTGGTTGTAAGTAACAAACCAGTAGACATCCAAAGAGAGGGCTAAAGATGGCGTAACTAGCTCCATCCAGCATAAACATGGCGCCAACAGCGATTGTCTTCAGTTGGAAATTCGATTCCAGGAAAGGCTAAAAAAAAATAGGAACATTTGTAGTATGTCAGCAGTTATTCGTGTTTAAAGTGTCCCTACCTGAAGAGAAGGCAAATACCATGTAATGCTTATTCCAGTTACAACTTGCAACATTCCACAGTAGACTATCGTCGGCACCTTGAGCAATTGCAGGAAAGTCGTCTTTCTCGGCTGCATCCGTCCATCCTCCGAGGGCTCCAGCTCGGAGGAGGAAGGCACCGGTTTAGGCCGGAAGCACACTGCAGCCAACAGCGCGCACAACACCAGAGCCGACCCAATGGCGATGAACGGCAGGTTGAAGCCTCCAATCTCATACAAGACGCCACCGACGAATGGTCCGGTCATGAGCCCGAGGCCGAACATGGTCTCCATCACGGAGAGAACGGTCGATCTGAAGAGAGACATTAGGATATTATGGTCAAAATGAGTTGCAACGTTCCACCTGTTTTTGTCCTCGGCCTCGTCCGCTGCGAGCGGGTATATGGCGGAGAAGAAGGCGGCCTCGCCCACGGCGGAGACCATCCTGATGAGCAGGGACAAGCTGAGGAACGGGGTCCGGTCTAGAGTACGGACTTAAGCAACTGTTACTTATATCGTGGCTATATTGACAATACCATCGATCCAATCTAGGCATCCGAATAATATGTTAGTCACCCCGGCGAGCAGTGTTCCGTACAAGAACAAATTCCTAAAGATATTCATTTGTAAAATCATAATGTCTTTACTTGCTCTTCTTATACCTGGAACCCAGCGTGCCAATGTACTTTCCAAATATGGGCGATGCAATTATGGTAGCAACAAAAACAGAGCAATAAACCTATTAAAATAAATTGGATAAAATAATTTTAACATCACTCATCATCCTTTTGAGCATAAACAAGGAGCATCTGGTAATGAAGGAGACAATTTTGTTCACACCATCAAGGGTGATAACAAGTTTTAAAGGCAATAGAAAATGCGTAATTACGATTCTGATGCATAGTGAAGAATTTCTTGGAGCATAAATAAAATTTAATTGATAATTTGATATATAAAAATGTCTTAAATGGGAAAACAATTGCTTGTTGCATTCTTTAAAATGCACTGCACTTGATTTGACATATTTTTGTTTGTAAAATGATTTATCTCCTTCTTACAATTCCAGTTTCTGTGACCGTGAGCCCCTTCTCCGTCGCCTCCTTTGTGTAAAACGGAGACAGCAGCGAGAACGTGAAGCCTCCGAGTACCTCCGAAAGAGCCATCACCCCCAGGTTCGTCCATTTCTGCAGCCGTCTACTCGGAGGGGGCGGACGCTTCCCTCCGAGCAACGGGGTCGTCTCATTGTTGTTGTCCTCCGAGGAGCCGTTCGGAGGACACCTTCGTATAGAACCCGGCTCCGAAGAGGTCCCAGACTCCGAAGAGCCGTCGTTAGCCGTTCCATCCATCTTAAAGCCCGGTTTTCTTAGTCATTTTGGTACTTATCACACTGTAGCAGAGGACCAGAAGCTTTAAGTTACTCATATGTGCACGGGATGAGTCAGGTTAAGGAAGGAACACACATGGTCTTCCTTGTTCTGTAGTAAAACTGTACTTAATTCCTATCTTATTCGAGGTTAAAGTGGGACTAAAAACTGGATTGATCTCGTTTGACAAATGTGTTTACTAGATACGCCTCCTAAAAACTAAATTCAAAGCCAGCTCATACAGCTTGCACGCTTCTCTTAGAGACTCACAAAAAGATGCGTGTTGCTGTTTCATAAATTCCCTCTTTGTAATGTTAGTTAATTTATTTACGTGGAATATGAATAACTCTTCAGGGAAGGTTTTCTAATGTCAAAGTGTTTTAAATTATATATAAAATAAATACGGAATCGATTTTCTTCTTGATTTTTGTGAGAGCAGTTATTGATAATGGTCCTCCCTAAAAATGCTACTTATCGTGTACTTGCAATAATTTAACATGAAGGAATTTATCGCTGAATTAAGTAAAAAGGATAGTAAAATATACCAGTTCCACAATGGTTTCAGTTATCAAGTGAAGTAAAACGAAAATCAGTTTTAGCACGCCATGAAATGTAAAACCATTCTTATGTTACGATACAAAACTTGATTATATTTATGTTCAACAATTAACACTGAAACACAAAAACGCATCATCATATGCATACTTGGCATTAACGGACACCATTCAAGGTTTTCCCCAGCTAGCTGCACGATCCACTCTCTGCCAGTCAACACTGGACTGCGGTGCCCCACTGCGAACTGGGCTGGTCGATGTTAAGTCGACTATTGGCGCATTAGACTCGGTTGAAGAAGTCTGCAGTCCACTCGAATATGGATCCTTGCCCATCGCTGCGGCCCGCTGCCGGTACAGACTGGATCCAGATGGAGCACTTGGGACATAAATATTCCTTGGGGTGAACTCCTGCGAACTAGCGTCAGCCACCGCAGCTCGAGCTCCCGTCCCTGGAGCAGCCTGGCCTCCCACCGAGCTATACCACCAATCGTCGCCAGTGGCACGCCCGGCAATGCCATGACTTCCCGATGCGCCTGGCTGAATAGGGTTCGGCAATGGGGCTCCTGTCATGTATCCAGGCTTCTTCTTGGACTTTCCACTTCCTCTTCCGCCCATGCTCCTCCTTTCCAGACTTTTTAGATCATCTGGGTGAGGCACCACGGGAATGGACATGAGCGGCTGAGGCGATGGGTCACGCACTGTCACAGTGGGGACACTGGACGGCATCACTGATACGTTGGGGTAGGAGGTGGAGAGCGTTGACGACGTTGGTGCCGCGGTGGTTGAAGTACCCGGCGGTGGGACTGGCTGAGGATTGAGGGACGAGGCAGCGGCTCTAATATCACGAAGCGACTTTGTCAAAGCCTCCTTCTCCTGGGCCAGTCTCATTCGCTGTTCATGCACATTAATTCTTCCAATGGTCGGAGGAGGCGGAGGTGCAACCACTCTCTCGGAAGACGCCGCTACGGTGGGGTCTTTGAGCTGCGTGCCAGTCGTCTGGGCAAAGCTAGCCATGAAGAGGGCACTCGCACTCGTGTTTGCTGCCGGTGCGGGTGCACCGCTACTCATCTTGCTGCGCTGCACCAACACTGTGAGCGCACCGAGCATCTCGTTACACTGCTCTTGCACACGCCCGCTCACAAACTTCCGCTCGTCTTGCAAACGGTCGTGTACGGCACGCAGCAACTTGTTGACGTCCGGGAAGTGCACAAGGTTCTCGACCATCTTCCCGCTCAGTTGGCCCCGCTCGGTGGCTTTCTTTTGCAGAACGGCGACTTCCCTGGCAAGACCGCCAAGGTACCAGTTGAGATCAGACAGTTTAGCCAGAGTATCTCGGAGGGTGACGTCTCGCTCGTTGGGCAGGGCAATGGGGGTGGCGCTGAAGGAAGCATACTTGCTGGGCTCTGTTCTTCTTGGGGACTTTGATCTTCTCCTGGGTGATCTTGAATGTCTCTTGGGTGACCTTGAGCTTCTTTTGGGTGACCTTGAGCTTCTTTTGGGCGACCTCGAGGTTCTCTTGGGCGACCTTGAGGTTTTCTTGGGCGACCTTGAGCTTCTCTTAGGTGACCTTGACCTTCGTGGAGATCTTGAACGCCTCCGAGAAGAACTCGACTCTCTCCTCGGAGATCTGGACTCCCTCCTCCCCTCTTTGTCATTGGCAGTCCTCTTTGAAGATTCGGAAACACTTCGTGGGGACTTTGACGTTCTCTTTGGAGACTCCTTTCTCGGCGAGCGAGAACGCCCCAGGTCCTTCCTTCTGGGAGACTTGGAATCGCGTCTAGGAGATGCAGACTCCTTTTCCTTGGACTTCTCCCCTCTGGAGTCCCTTGTCTTCTTCTTTAACGGAGGGCCACTCTCATCATCGTCTTCATCGTCCTTTGCAGCCTCCCCACCCCAGGTTGATTTGAATCCAAGCACTCTTTGCTTGCCGGCGATCGCTGCATCCCAGCTGGGCGCACTTGGAATGTTAGGCCTCGGAGTGGGAATCGGCATCGATGACAAAGCAGCAGATGTTGGAACCGGCGTCGGAAGCTGAGGCAACGGGTCGCTCCATGACGCGGTCGATGGGTTGTTTATTGGCAGTGACTGAGCTTCTCTGATTGGGCTGGCAGTCGGGAGTTCAATCGGATTAACCAGTTCAACCGAGTGAGGGCTCGGGTTTCGGGCTTGCGGGCTCGGGTTTCGCGCTTGCGGACCGGGGCTAATTGACATATCTCTCTGTTGTTGTCTGTCAGGTGTAGCTGACCTCTGCTTCCTCCCCAGGCGCTCGTAGACATTATTTTTAGCTTCAGAGGTTCTGTTGTCAGTTCTGGTGAGATCCTCTTCGAATGTAGCCTCTCGGGCTCCCGGATTGCTCAGATGATTGTATTTGGACACATATTCGGATACGTCGATCTGCACCACATCATGACTAAAAAAAATTTAATAATTTTAAGAAATGTTTTACTGCAATTAATTCATATGAACATACTGTAGCATGAGCTCCGCGGTCTTCTTCTGCTTCTCCCTCACGTAGGCCGAGGTGAAGATTTTGTTCCAGACAACCCTCCACTCCTCAGTGAGGGCCGCGTCCATGGGAACATTATAACCTGAAAAGGCGTCGTCATTGCTTATACTGTCAACTGAACTCTAAAAAGTACACTTTTGCCTACCTTTCTTCATGCAAGCCCCCTTGTAGAAGATCTCCCACTCGTCCTCATACTGCGGGTGCTCCTCGGGAACCTTCTCGAAGCGTCGCTGGATCTGCTCAAGCTCTTCGAACGCGGCCGCACGGGCGCGGAGGAAAGTCTCGACGCGAGTCTCGCGGGCACTCATCCCGGACCTGGTATCAGTCTGTGCGACCGCTCTCCTCTGGTCTTCCATGTCTCTTGCATATAGTCGGCCTGGCTGAGCTTGTCCCCTTGCGCTAAAATCTACTTGCTGCTGGCGTCCACCACCACTACGGGTGGGAGCATCAAATGCCCTTGCTGACGTCCCTCCAAAGTCGTCCATAGGCGGCCTTCCAAACTCGTTCATGGGCTGCCCTCCAAAGTCGCCCATAGGCGCCCCTCCAAACTGGTTCATAGGTTGCCCTCCAAACTCTGCCATAGCTGGCGGCATTTGCGCCTCTACTGGCGGATCAGGAAAGCGTGTTGGCTTCGGAACACGAATCTTGTACTCCTTAGCCAAACTGGTGAACTCTCTCCAGCCTCGTATCTTGAAGAGCATGGCAAAGTCGAACTTATCCAGATTCGCCATGCTCGAGACCACGGACACGGGCGTGTGGAGGCAGTTTGACAGCTGCTGCAGACTGTACTTTTGAATATACAGGAGCTGTGCGATCCTCTTCTTGAGACCATCAAGTTTTTCCTTACTGATGGAACCTAGCTTTCCGGTGAGCCTTCGCTTGCACAGCTCAAAGCCGTAGTCGTACTCGGCCTTGTCGGCGACCCTCACGGCCTCCACCGCAACCTCCTCCTTGGGGACGTGACGGCGCGGCTGGTTCCACTGCTGCTGACGGAGGAACGCCCGTTGCTGGAGTTGCAGAAGCTCCTGTTGATCCGAGGGGGGCGGGTTCACTCCCCACTCGGGTAGGTCGGGCAGGGGGACTTGGAAGTCGTGGGCAATGCGCAGCATTTGCTCGAATCCTTTGATTCGGAACGCGATAACCATGTCAAACTTATCCAAGTTGTTGATATTTTTCGCGATAGTTTCATCGCATTTCAGCTTCTTTGCCAGATCTTTGTTGACGTCGGGAAGTGTCCGACATTCCGCAGAAACCCGGTTCCGAATCTTGGCGAACGGCAAATCCACATTATTCTTGGTCGGTATAATGTTATACTGCAAATGGAAGCTCCTCGAGACCTCCTCCACTTGCTCTTTGACCGTCCGTAGCCCCACGGCCGGGGGGATGTTCACGTTCATCTGCTGTGCGAGGTTGCAGAGGTTCTCGAATCCGCTCAGCCTGTGGGCGAGCGCGATGTCCATCCGGTCAAGGAAGTTCATGCCGTCCACAACTTCCCGATTCGTCTCCAAGACTTTGGCCAGTTCCTCAAGGGCGTATGGATGGAACCTGAATGGGGGTAAATTGAATTATCATGTCTCCAGTGATCCTGCATATGCCTTACTTGAAGTGTTTCTTTATAACAACTCTAATTTGTTCCACCACAGGATTGGGAAGACCCGAATTCTTCGTTAGCGGCGTTCCAGTCTCTTTGGAAAACTTTTCCACCAAAAGAATCGCTGCATGAGAAGGTCCCTCAGGAAACTGCTGAACTTGCAGCTCCTCCATGCTGGGAAATCCAGAAGAATCGCCGTCATCTGGCGTCGGAGGCATTTGCTCTGGGGTCCGTTGCAATTTGGAAGGGTTTTGGATCTGGTACTTTTGAGCGATGGCGCCAAGCTCCTGGTAGCCGGTGAGCGCGTAAACGAGGGCAACGTCCATTCTCTCGAGGTACTGTAAATGCGAGAAGAGGGACGGGGGGAACGAGAGGCAAGAGAAGAGCTCACGATTGACCTCGGGAAACTTCCTGAAAGGAAAACAATAACAGTCAACGGCCCCTCATAATATTATAGTAGTCCGAATTCTTACTTGAAATGTTCTTTCAGATCTTGTATCAAGAGTTTCTTGTCGTCATAGCTCCATTCTTTGCTGCTCTTGCTAGTCTGGATCTCGATCTTGCGCTCCCGGCAAAACTCGCTGTACATCTCGCGAGCCTTTTTCGTCAGTTCAGCCCACTGATCTGCATCACAGATATGTTGCACGGCCGGGATCTTGGCGGTCTCCAGCGCGATAGCGAGCTGGTATTTATCCAGGCTGCACATCTCTTCCACAATGTAAGTCTCCGTGTTGAGCTTCGTTGCGAGCTCTTTGTTCAGCTTGCTGTTTTCAGGAGAGTTCAGGAAAGCCTCCGCCTTGGCCAGCATCGCCTCTTTATCAGACACAGACATGGCGTCGTCTATACTAGCCAAGTTAAGGTCCAGTGACAACGCTGCGCCCTGTGCGACGTTCTCCGCTTCCTTGGCGGGATTGGATACGCGTATCGACACTTTGTTATCCGGCCTCTGAATTCGACGTCTGATCTTGCCGCCTGACGCCTGAAACACGTTCTCCTCCGCCTGACGGTGGTTCTTTATCTCGAAGGCTACAGCCAGGTCATAGCGATGCAACACAGGAATTGCGTTGACCAACATATGCGATACGCCCAGCTTTTTCCTCAGAGCTGCCACCGTTTCAGGATCCTTGAGCCAGGGCGAGACAGCCTTTCGGATTGCAGAAGTAAGGCTTGGGGTCAAATCTGTGCGATGAGCGGTGAAACGGAGTCTCTTTTCAAAGGCGACTTTGTAGGCCAATGCAAAGTTTTTGGTGCCCCGAACCATCATCAGCTCCTTATCGGAGTAGACTTTCCCGGTCTTTTCAGCCTTTTTAACGAGCTCAGCAATGCTCTTGGTGAACTCGTCGTGCCCCAATGGCTTCATCTTCGTAACCACCTCAACTACCCTCTTGATGCCAAGTCTGAAGAAGGCCAGCTTTGGGATCTGAAGCGCAGTCACCATGGCCGTGAAGCAATCCCGTGTCAACCAGTCCTCCAACAGTCCCTGAGCCTCATGGAGCACCTCTTCGTGGAGAGGGTATTCACTCCTAGGCTGGGCGTCCTCACCAAGAAACGTAACCACGGCCTTAGCCCTACTCAAACGGTCAAGAACCTTCTCAGTCTCCTTCAAACTATCCGCCATTTTGGCATCAAGCCTCATTGTCACCTTCTCAGCTGCCCAGCCCACCAGCTCCTCCAATTCGTCCACGCCTTCCAGACGCAGCGCGACAGCCATGTCGTAGCGGTCCAGCTTGGGCAAAGCGCGGCACGCCGGCTTACTTATGGCCAACGAGCTCGCCAGGTATTCCTCCCGCGATGACAGCCAGCGCTCGCTCGCCCTCATCATGGCCTTCCTGACCTCGCGATGTAGCGCGGGGTTCTTTTTCCTCGTCAGCGTAAACTGACCGTCGCTGACGACCGCGTCCACGGCGGCGGCGCCCTCGGCCTTGACCTCGTCCGACACGAGCAGCTCTTCTGGCAGCCACGCTTTCAGAACCTTTTTCTCCTCCCTAAAGTGAGGCAGCTGCGACGTGGCCACTTGCAGTTCTCTGTGGTAGGTGTGGAAGGTGTCTCTGCCTTTCACCACATTGACGACGACGTTGCCCTTTTGGAAACGCCTCATCAGAGTTTGAATGTAGAGGCAGAGCAATTCTTTGGGTTTGTCGGACTGGTGTTCCATGACTGCAGCGGCGTTCTTGTCCATGGAAAGGGTCTTTTTGATCTCTGGCAGGAGCTCATCAGTGAAGCTGTCCAGCATGAACGTTCCTTGGGCGAAGTGGGAGTCCAATTTAGGGCAGTGACGTTTCTGAAAGAAAAAAAGAGCCAAGTTTTAGTCTTGAATGTTTTGCACGGTTAAAAAAACAGTTTCTACCAAGAACTTATCCACGTGTTGTGTGCCAGAGAGATGACTGAGAATGGCTTCCTTTCCGGACATCATGACCTCCTTATTACAGAGAAAGCAATGGAAGAAGGGCTGGGGATCCATGGGCCCCACTTGGACCTCGACCACGTACTCCACACCTGAAAAGCAATGGAAACATTGTATATTGCTTAAAACGATCCTTTTCTTTCGTCTCTCGCTCACCTATGTAGGCCCGGTCCCAGTGCTTCTTTTCAAAAAGCAGGCTCTTGAGAAACGATGCCATTTTGGTATGGATCAGGTTCCCTCCTGGGCGCTTTGGCCGGCCTGGATTTCCCTCTGGCGTTGCCTGCGCAGGCTCGTCCACCTCCTCAATGTAGAGAGTTTCTTCCTCGTAATAGGGGTCCAAGGGGTTCTCGGCATCGTAGCCGCTGAAGCCATCCTCTCCCGGAGGTCGGGGCTCTCGCGGTTGAAAGTCATTCCTGCCCCTCCGGCTACCTCTAGCCCCTCTAGCCCCTCTGCCGCCTCTCGAGGGTCCCCCGCGCCCTCTGGATCCGCCTCTTCCTCTTTGTCCTCCGCCGTGGAAGTCTCCACTTCCCCTCCTGGCCCGTCTGCTGCTGCCCTCGCCCTCCCTCTTCCGGCTCGTCTCCCTGTGTCCATGTTCTTCTTCCCTCTGTCGCCCCCTCTGTCCCTGTGCTGGTGTTCCGTCTTCCTTGCCTCCGGCCTGCTTGACGCCGCGGGGACCGAACATGACGAGGGAAAGGAAAACGCAACCGGACACCGGCGTGAGGACGGTTCACTGGCTCTGCTGCTCTGGGACACGCCCCGGTTGTGGAGGTGCTCTCCCTTGTAGGTGACCAAGTCCGCGATCACAATGTTCAAGCTGCTTCGTGCACGTTTCACTAAATTCACCTTCAAAAATGAAGCTTTTAAACTGAAATGCTTACAACGTTCTTTAGCTTTTCTGCGGCTAAATCTGCGCTGCCGGCTGCCCCTGCCTTCTGCTGCCTGCATGCAGGAAGCGAAACTCCACTCGGAAAGTATCGTTTTATTTTTCACCCAAAAATCATGCAGCATCAGCTGATTGAAATAGAAACTCTTACTTGAAACTGAAACTCAATGAAACTGCATTGAAACTGAAACTCTGCATTGAAACTAAAACTTTGCATTGAAACTGAAACTCTGCATTGAAACTGAAACTCTGCATTGAAGCTGAAACTCTGCATTGAAGCTGAAACTCTGCATTGAAGCTAAAACTCTGTATTGAAACTGAAACTCTAGATTGAAACTGAAACACTAGATTGAAACTGAAACTCTGTATTAAAACTGAAACACTGCATTGAAACTGAAACTTGGCTTTAACAAAGTAACATTAGTTGATGAAAGTAAGCAGTTGGGAAGGAAAGTTCCAAATGATTCATAAATGAGACAATAATATTGCAGTGTTCTGTCCACTTAAATTCACTTCATGAATTAAACAGTGGATTTTTTATAGCTTAGTATTTAATATTTAGGACCCTTTTTCAACTAAGTCATTGTGCATTAAAAAAGATACAAAAACGGCCTAGCCCATTTAATTATTGAAAGAGGATATTTGCAACATAAAAGCAATATCCAAGCACAAAATGAATATTCATTTCTATTAATACAAAAGTACATGTATGTCATCTTGCCTTTGGCTATACTTATTCTTGTTTGTCTAAACATAAGTGGTCCTATCAATTGTTAACAATTCAGTGTCCATTACATTTTATGCAGTTACACAGTCTCCAAAAAATATGTATACTAATTGTATAATTACATCCAATCAACTAAGTAGTTAGTTTCAGTTTCAATTTCAATTTCAATTTCAGTTTCAGTTTCAATTTCAATTTCAATTTCAGTTTCAATTTCAATTTCAGTTTCAATTTCAATTTCTGATTTAATCTAGCTTTGATTTTAAGTTTCTAGGTATTGATGCATGTTTAAAAGTTCAAAATAAACTAGAAATGACTTCTTGGTATAGTCCTAAGATTTTCTGCACCGGGTCTACAATAATAAAACTGTATATGTTAGGAAACAATGAATGCTGACATCAACAGAGGAGTCACTGTTTTAGCCCATTGCAGTTTCAGTTTCCATTTTAAGTTCTTATATAGATAAAGTTATATTGGATTGTTTCCTTATAATCAAAGAATATATTAAGGATGTTTTATAATTATATGCCATGTTAGTCATAGAATGAACAGAGATGCAAATGACCTGCCAGTTTTAATCTGAGTTTTAGTTTCAATGACAGTTTCAGCTTCTATAAAAGTTTTAGTTT